>JZKD02S0228312.1:0-21603 GCA_000966675.3 Picea glauca | reverse complement strand
AATACACTCATCACTTCACTTTATTATTTACCTTTTAAAATCTCTTAAACCACTTTGACTACTTCGACCTTTTGGGGCTTCTAGATGACATATGAGGGTCCTCCAATTTCGTAAGCCCATAACTCTCAAACCGTGAGGATTTATGTGACATTACACATACCACCAGAAATGGAATGAATTTACTATCCATATAGAATAGTATTATCTTCAAATATAGCAAAAATCATATCGTTATCCATCAAACAAACTTGGATCCATTACCCAAACCTGCGTTCTCCAACTTCACATGGTCATAACTCTCTAACCGTGAGGAGTTATGTGACATTCTACATACCACCAGAAATGGAATGACAAGAAATATCCATCTAGGATAGTTTCCCTGACAAATTCACTATCCTTCATCTCATTATTCCACAATTAAGCATGGGTTCTCTTACTTCGTAAAGTGTCTTCCCGTGAGGGATTTCACAATAAGGAGACCACTTTGGATTTCATCCATATTTACTTCTTATAAACCATGAAAAAACAATAATGAATCATATTTACATCAAACAATATTGGTTCCATTACCCAAACCTTTGTGCTACGAGGCTTTCTTCAAGGGTTGACATCAATGACAACCAACCTTAATCAGATGCATCAATCTCGATCTCGAACGGTTGTTGCAGATTGGGAAAAGAGAATACTGGAGCTGAGCATAAGCGATGCTTCGGATCATCGAATGCTCATTTTTGTTCCATCCCCCACATAAATTTTTTCCTACCACTGCCCTTGGTCACCTAGCTAAGGGTCCATGCAATATGGGAGAATCCCAACACGAACCGTTGGTAGAAGTTGGGAAGTCCCAAGAAGCTTCGAAGATCGGTTACTCTGGTCGGCACTGGCCAGCCACAGATGACTTGGATCTTAGCTGGATCAACATGTACCCCATGCTCATCAACAATGTAGCCTAAGTACTGGACCCTGTTCATCCCAAAAGAGAATTTTTCCAAGTTGGCATATAGCTTGTGCTGCCATAGAGTGCTCAAAACCTATTGAATATGCCGCATGTGCTCCTCCCAAGTTCTGCTGAAGTTGAGGATGTCATCCAAATATACCATCACAAAAGAGTTGGTGAAGGGTCTCAATACATCATCCATCAACCTCATGAAAGTGGTTGGTGCATATGTTAATCCAAAGGGTATGACCATCCATTCGAAGAGACCTTCTTTATATTTGAAGGTGGTCTTCCATACATCAGTTGGTTCGATGGGAACCTGGTGGTAGCCAAACTTTAGGTTAATCTTGCTGAAGAAATTTTCCCCCTTGAGTTGGTCAAGAAGGTCATCAATCCTAGGAATTGGGTACCCGTTCCTAACTGTGATTTTGTTTAAGGCTCTATAATCAATGCAAAGTTGCCAAGTCCCATCCTTCTTGTGCACCAGTACAATTGGGCTTCCGCAAGAGGAAGAGCTGGGTCTGATGTGCCCCTTTTGAAGAATCTCTTGGATCTCATGCCCGATTTCAACATTTTCCATCAGTGAGTGATGATAGACAGGTCCATTAGGTAGAGGTGCACCGTGGGTCAGATCAATTGGATGCTTGACTTGGCAGTGCATCGGTACCCCGATGGGTGAGGAGAAAATGTCTTTGTATTCTTCCACGATCCCGTCCACTTGCTTCTGCTGCAAAGAGAGGCTATGTGTAGAGGCCACAGATGTGATGATGACCTTCTTCTTACTGTGAGGACGGATCACAAAGAAGAATTACTTCTTGATCTATTAAATGACCTTACTACATTGCTTAGCAGAGATTAAAGAAATGGTGGTAGGCAGTGCTACCTTTGGCATCCTGTACAGTTGTCTTCCCAAAGTAATAATAAAACTGCAGGGTATAGACTCATACAAAACATGACGCTTCCACAAATATGGTTGTCCTAAAAGAACATTACAAACTTCAAGGGGAGAAATATCACACAATACCTCATCTTTGAAAGGTTTGATGTCGTAGGGCAGACGACACTGTTGGCTGACACGAAGATCTCTTCCTTGGTGAAGCCATTCAATGGTGTAGGGCTGCAGGTACAGTGTCGTTGGCAGGTCCAACCACTTGAGGATCTCTACTAAAATCATGTTCTTGTAACTGCCTCTATCGACAATGAACTGAAGCGGATCCCCCTTTACCCACATCTGTGAGTGAAAGAGGCGTTCCCCTTCCTCTGGTTCTTCTGGTTCTCTTGGCCAGACTTTGGTGGTAGCGACAATGGAACTAGGTTCAACATCGATGATCCGTTTCCCTCCTTCGAGATTTGATTCAGAATTAGAATAATCTTTTGACTCGGAAGCCTTTAGCATGACCACAAGTGACTGCTTGGAGCGACATTCTTCAGTGTTGTGCCAAGGGATTTTATGTTACTCACACCATTTTCTTGTGTCCTTCTTCATTTTCTCATTTCCCTTCTTGTGTTGCGGCTTGGATTAGTTTTCCTAAGAGTGGCCATCTTTTCTCTGTCCCTTGCTATGTGGGTTGGGGCCTCCTTTTCCCTACTTCGGCTGTGAGGAGTTTGCAGATCCAAAGTCTTGCCTCTTCTGCTTAAATTTTTTCTTGATCTTGACAACGTATCTATAAGCCGTACCCAATGAGGTGATCTCCAGAAACTCCATTTCTGTTTGAATGTATCTATGTGAACATCCACGGTATTTAAGCACCATATTTCACTCAGAGTCTTTGACACCCAATTTGGTGCGCAGGGTATGGAAAATATTGGTGAAATCTGGTATTGTTTGGTCCCTTTCTTGACGTAGGGTGGTCCATCTGGTGTACTGGTCCGCGTAGCTTGCAACAGGGTAGTAATTTTATTTAATGGCATCCCATAAGGAATACAATGTATGGACAACCACACATATTGCATATTCCTCTATGGCCCTTTTCTCAAAGTAAGTGTCCCACCAGTCCTTAACATGGGGGATGGCCTTGAGGAGTGAAAAAGTAATCTTTTCCCTATTGGAAAAATTATGGAACGAAAAATACCCTTTGAGCAAATTCAACCATTTATCTATAGCATCCACATCTATCAGTCATTCAAATAACATAATATCAAAATTTACCTGTATCTTGAAGGGGGTTGCATGGCCACTTGATGAAGATGCTTCTCATGTGGGCAACAACCGGAGGATCTATGCAAATTTGTCCATCATTTCATTCCTTTGTCACGCAAGGGATTCCTCGAGCAACATTTTAAAAGGATCTCCTGCTACATCATCTTTCTTTTCATCTCCCATGGGTTGTTGTCGAGCTCGGCATGACCGATCTTGCAACGACTCGACTGGTTCGAGTCCCAACTTCTTGTACCCTGATCTTGTCGGGGTCATGCACAAAGAAAAATAAATGAAGAGCAGACCGCTCTGATACCACTGATCCATATTTAGGAGCGGAATGAAATGATTAACATATTGAATACAATAAACATAGAGATATGAAGAATGACACAACTATTTGAACAATATCTTCTATTCAATATATGAAATAGGCTGAAACTGTAAAAATGCAGAACTGAAACACTTGCTCGAATAGTGGTAGCTATCTCTGAGAAGAGATGTGGCCGCTATGTGCATCCATCTGAGCATAATGATTACAAATGAGGTTCCAGAGGCCTTTTTGATATTACTCATGAATTCCAAAGCCCTAGACATCCAAAAACCTAACCCTAGGAGGTGAAACACCAAAAGTGATGTGGGCCCCTATGGGTAAGTTGGTACCTCAACTTACCGGGGTCGTAAATTTTGCATACGACCTATGTTTTAGGTGTGTTATAGCCCATTGGAAAGGTCTTTCAGAGAAATACACATTACGCCATCAGAATTTGACTCCGTCTACAGTTTGATTGTGGCGAGCCAAAAAAACACTGTTTAGGGCTCCAAAATGACCCTGGAAGTACAACAAGATGTGCTGACATGAAAACATACAAAATAAGCCAGTTGTATTAGGTGAGAGGCCACGAGTATCCACCTGGAAGATGTGTAGGGCTTTAGACAACCCCAGAAGTGTAGAACCCACAATTACAAAGAAGTACAGAAGAACGTGCTGAACTAAAAATGAACAAGGGGAGCCAATTGGAATAGGTGGGTGGCCACTAATATCCACCTGGATCAAAAAGCTTCAAAGTTAGTATGAAAATATGGTTTCTCTTTCACTTTGTTCCAAAGTAACACCAATTGGTCATTTTGAAAATCCTTAAAAGGATTTCTTTGATCAAAATTTCTCTTAACTATTTCTTGTCTTCTCCTCGTGTCTGTAAATGCTTGTGCTCTTTGTTCTTCTAATTGCATCAGTTGAATATATTGATATTGAAGAGGAGAGTCCTATTCCATGTATTCAACTCTTGTAGCCATGGTTAGTGCATTCAATTCCAGATGTAAAGGAATTCTAGCTTGCTTTCTGTATACCAGAGTATAGGGTGATTGTTCATTGCCTTTTTTTTTGTATGATTAATAACCAATTATGAATCTCCAATTACCACCAGATCTTTGACTTGCATTTGAAGCACCGAAGTCAATCCTTGAATTAGTGCTTCATACTCTGCTTTTTTATTGGTACAAGGGAACTCAAGTATGATTGCATGTGGATAATGGCATGGTTGAGGACTTTTAAAACGATGCCAACTCCAACACCAAATTTACAATAGGCACCATCGAACAAATTTTTTCAAAAGCCATTAAAATCGTTGTCTACATTAAGCTTGGGAGGACTCATTTTCTATGTGTTGAAAACAACATAATTTCCAATTCCAACATCAATAAAGTTCTGGAAAATCTCGATTTCTTTTTTCTCAAATGAGGTGTGAGTTCTTTGTTCTCGGGGTACTTTGATTATCATTCCATCTTTCTTTGGGAGAATCATACAAATCTCATCATTCATTATGTATCATGTGATCATTGAGCACCAATCCTGATCAAGAAAAACACCATACACAAGAGGCAGGTCAACCAATATGATGGTGAACAATGTTGTGATGTGTGGTGCAATGCTAATCCAGGCACAAAAATCCTTGATTTCACCATAAGATGGTACTTTTATGGAATCAATTGCATAAACTCTTTCCCCAATTTCATAGTACTTTGTGCATTCCATTCCAAGCGGTTCCATTATAGATAATGGCATGATATTGTTAGTGGATACACTATCAACCAAATAATTATGCAATTTAAGTTCATGATTTTCTAATGATATATAAAATGGTGGAACCTTACCTCTTGGTCTTATTGGTACATGTTGATACTTTGTATTTATGACTGTTTATTCTATTCTTGGGTTAGATGAACTTCCTATCATCCACAATCTTCAAAATATTCTCTCTTTGTTGGGGTATTTTAAGCACTTCCATGAATGACAAAGTGATCCGAAGCCTAGTTAATTCATTGACCATATTATATGTCATTTGCAATGATCTTTTTGGATGATTTATAACTCGTTGTTGTCTTGTTGGCTCTACAATACTATTTTTTTCTTTTTCCTTTTCTAGTTGTTCTTTAGACATGAATTTATTTTCTTGATTTCTAGTCTGAACACCATTATTTTGTTGTGTATAGTGATAATCTTATTGTTCATAAAAAATATCAAAAGATGATGAAATTTCCTCCATCTGGACTTATTCTAAGATTTGATCTGGATCGTTTATTAACTTTTGATTGAAAGGTTCATTATATTGAACAAAATTATCTTCTTCTGTAATTTCTTCTAGCACAACAACATTTGGATTTGGAACTTTGGGTTCTCTTGGTCTGTGCTCTTCATTTCTTTAATTTATATCATTTCCATCTCTTTGATTATGTGGCAAATCTCTCATATATTGATGTGTCAGAATGAGATTTTAATTTCTTCTAAGTCGGGTTATCTTATTATGCATTTGTCGAATAGTCCTGCTCATCTGAGCAATCTCTACTTTTTGTTGAGTGCCTTGAAAAAATTCAGAAATATCTCACATTAGGGGGTTTTCCTTTAAAAATCATCTTCCCCAACTCCTCATCCTTTAGTATTTATTGAGCTAGGTGGTCCTTGGGATGACATGCTAGACTTGCCATATGTTTTTATACTTTTCCAAAGATAATATCAGGATCAACATTAGCCTTGAGAATATATTCTTCCATTTCTATTGCCTTTTGAATTGCTTCCCTTATTGCAGACGTTTGATGGAATATCATTCTTATAAAAACCAAATATGATAGGAGCATTTGGATGCTGCCCGTTTGGAATTTCATTGAGGGTTTTGAAAAAGCGTAAGTTAAAATATTTTATATTTTCACCCTTTTGAAGATGTATTTGACTGAATTGGGTAAGTAGAGTATGATATGCAATTGGCTGTGCATATCTGGTCATGAACATGTCTTCCATATCATCAAAATACCCAATTGACCGAGCTAGGAGAGAAATGTACCAATGATAGGCTGGACCTATCAAAGTTTGAAAATCAACTCTGACCATCACATCATCATGTTTAATCAAATGAATGTCACATATGGACATAAATTAATCCATATGCTTTTTGGGATCCATAATTCCATCAACTATAAAAACAAGCAAAATTCCTTGAGGGAGAGTAGGAAATTGCTGATACTCTCCCCGTAAGTTGAGGGGACTTGATTTGACTCTTATTGGATTTCTTTGTCGATCTTCTTCTCTTCTTTCATTATTAGGATTCTCATTTATTTGTTCTTCTCGGTCACCCATGATTGTTACATTTATGAATGTGCCAACCACTTCCTTGTAGAATTTTTCATCACTATCCAGATCCTTTTGGAGATATTCTTTAAAATTCATAATCCTTGAGGAAAGTGTTGTAGAACTAGTACCTAGTTCCCATATGTCAAAGAATAGATAATTTTTTTTTTTGGATATTCTCTCCAATATACTATTTGATGGCCGATAATAATTTTGAGGCACTCCTTATTCTAGATATTGATTTTGGAGTGTCTTCTAAAGTGTTAAGAGGTTAGATGGTGGAAATTGGCTCAATGAACAAAGACTTTCACAGTAAGGTATTTTCCAATTCTTTTATTTTTTCTTTCAAGACTTGGTTTTCTTGTTCAATTTCATCAATTGAAAACTTGAGTGCTTCTCCAATTGCTTCATGAAATTGCATGAATTTTGAGGGTCTCACCCCTTGCAAATCAATCTCAGAATTCCACTTCTTAGAAACCTTTTAATTTTTTATGTTAAAATTTTAAATGAACAAATTTTTAGATTCTTTTTTAAAGGCCGCGTGGTGCAATATAACATATTCCTCCTCGAAGACCAATGGCTCTTGGTAAGCCAATTCTTGTGTTATTTCTTTGTTTTCGAACAATCTTTGTGCGACCTAGTCAACCTCTTCTTCCTCATCTTCGACTTACATATATTCAGGTTCATGTCTGGAATTTCATTCTATCCTTTCTTAGTTACATCTCTTTTTCTTTGAGTGCTACAGGGGTAGTATGCATTTTCCCAATATCTCCTTTTGATAGGTTTTTATCCCCTCCATCATGAGAATTTCCTGCATGGGAATTATTTTTTCTAAGACTGCTTCCCCGGGTCTTGTTTTTCATTGAAGAATTTCTTTGTGACATATTGGGTGAATTGAGGTTAGGGTTACTACTTCTCGTAGTTTGACCCTTCTATTTGTATTGGTTGTGAGTGTCGACCACATTATCAAGATCATCATTAAATTTCTTAGGGATGGTTTCCATGGGGTTCTAATTATCCCCACCTCCTTCTTTAAATTGGGTAATCTTTACAAACGAGGAGTTGTAACTGACTACATACTTATGTGCTGTAAACATATCACTTCGGTCAAATCTTGGAATTTTAGAAACTTCTTTTAGATTGAAATGATCAAAATGACTAGCAAGTTCATCCAGTTGGGAAATACTTTTGATAGTGATTTACCCAATTTTTCAGGGCAATCAAATGAACTACCATTTTATCTTTTTGTTAAAGAAATGTGCCCAAAACTTGTATTGTTTGCAGACTTCAATAACAAAGAATTTATTTGACACATAAAAAGGAATCAAGGAAGGTTTTTCCTTGAAACTATATAGTCTTATGAAATTGAAGTTGTCCAAGGTTTTGAAAACCCCCTTTCCCACCAAGAAGGCAACAACTTCTATAGAGAATCTCAATGTTCTTGGACCATATACTAGCTTCTTGAAAGTAGGTAGAAATGCATTCTAAACTTCATAAAAATGATATGGGGCTTTGTTCTTCCACAAAGTTGGATACCAAAACTGAACTGTGTCTTTTCCAAAATCAACACTCCTTGTGTGATGTAAGTCTTCAAAAACATGGTAGTATTCAATTGAGAAGATCAAGTATGAATTCATAAATAATTCTTATTTTTTTCGAAAATTTACAAGCTAGAAAGAAAATTCACTCAAAATAATTCGAGCCTAATCAAATAAGATGCTTTCATGAATAGAGAGGTGCGATACATATAGTAGATATCTCGGGATAGTGGCTATAGATTCCTTCCCAATAATTGTGGCAAATAACTTAGAAAAATATTTATAAGGTTATTTCAAGGAACATGCCTCTATCTGAGTGGAGTTCTCAGAGTAGTCTGATGACTTCAAAAGAAAATCATCCAAAATTTTTGACCCTCCATGGTTGGCCTTTTAAAAGGTATCTGCTTCTAAAAGTTTGAATGTTGTGGTAGGATTGGGGAGCTTTAGCATCCTTCTGAATACTATGGGTGCCAAGAAAATAATTGTCTACCCCTATAATTGAATAATCCTCTTTTCATCGTTGAAATTGTCAACACACCAGAGAATCAACTCCTTAAAATGTGATATCTCCAACATACAACCTACCAATGCTATTCCATAAGTCCAAACTTTATTTGAGATATTTTCTTTAGGAGGGAGTGTTGTGTACCATTTAAATGCCTCAGATGATCCAAGAGGATCAAGTAATGCTCACAAAGGTCCAGGAGGATCCAAAACGCTCACAGAGGTCTAGGAGGATCCATAAAAGCTCAACATTTGGCCATCTCAAATGCTCTGAAAATCTACTTCATTGAGTAGAGCTGATAGCTTTCCAACGACACAAAAATTGATTGAAACAAAGTTCATATGAAAAATTTATGATTGGTCAAAGTTCAGGTCAAAACAGGGAAAAAGTCAAAGGTCAAAGTAAAGGTGACACATGTCACCATTGCAAGGGTGACATGTGGCACGATCGTACAATGCTGACATGACAACCTCACATGGTGACACATGGTAGGTAGTTGGTGATGTGGCATGTCAAATTGGCAAGGTGATGTGGCAATTGTACCATCCAGGTGGACTAGTTATGTGACGACACATGGAAAAAATAGACCAATGAGAGTCTACCACATGGAATCCTCCCATTGACCATTTATGGATGAGGTTTATCAAAATTTCTGGAGTCAGGAGGATCAAACCAGTGACCTCCCATAACCTTATGCAAACAACCTTTGCTATTGCGCCATCACTTTGTTTCTTAACCATATATATGGAAGATTATATTTAAGTTGTTAATTGTAATAATTGGCAGAAGAAAAGGGTCGAGGGCCTAGCCCTTGACCCATAGTAAATGATCATATGGTATCCCATGTAACCGCAACCCAGAATATGGGGGTGCTAAAAAACCATACCAAACGAACTATATGGTAACCATTTAATATATATAGTTTGAATGTTATAACAAAAGTTGTAACATATGATAAGGCCAATGGGATTCGATCCCGTGACCTACCATACCATTTGATAACATTTTAACCATTGTTTCATAGGTGCCACACATTATGGGATGCCAAACCAATTATATTTAAGTTGATGCCACAAGTTAGCATGAAGTTCGAATGAAGGTTGGGGTTCGGTTTCGAACTAGGCTTATTTATGGGAGCCTGGACCGAGATGACACACAATATGAGGTAGACACAAATCTTGAGGAGAAGTGTATTGATCCCGAGGTATAGATGCATCGTTTTGTGAGCCAAGCTATGGTATGTTTCAATTTACGTGCCATGAGGTACTTTGTCCAAACATAAGCATGTTTATACTCATTTTTCTCATTTTCTCGAGATAAGTCCAATGTTGATGTTATTTTTTTGCTAAGATGTTGTCTTTAGTAGTCTTTGTCCATATTTCCATTAATGAATGCCATAGTGCATCATTTGGTGTGTAAAGAGGGTAAAATTGATCCAGTTTAGAATATGGTCAACTTTGTACTCATTTTTCTCAGAATTTCGCAAGGAATTCAATGGTAAACTCTTTATTTGAGTTTGAGTAGCGGAATTGGAGAGTGACTTCAAAATTGGCTTTGTAAGTTCATTTTGTATTGTAATTTGACATTTTGAGATTATGAGGAGCAGTCTTATTGGTTTGAAGGGAAATTGAAGACGAAGTAAACTATGTCATCAATATTGTATAATTTGAGTTCTTTTATTTTGTGCTTTGTTATCTCATAATTATTCAAATTAATCATTAGTTTATGAGATTTTGGATAAGAAGCACAACATCATTTTTCTGCAAATCACCTCAATACGATCAAGAATTATTCTAAATCAAGTTAGATGCTAAAATGAGTTTCTAAAGATAATAATTGGTATCTAAGGATTTTCGGACAATCAGATCATTGGAATGAATGGTCCTGACGTCCTAGTGTATTTACAGTGTCGCCACAATGGATCTCTCTTTTCTTATTGGGCATATTTGGAAAGGGTTGATTAGAATGAAAGGTGGCAGTTCTGTCATGGTAGGAGTTTACAAAAAGGATTTAACACCTTACTGAATTCTCCATGCACTTACTTGATATCACACATTGTATCTCTTAGTTCAAAAAGGTTAACTGGACGATTAGATTTGGATTTAAGATGGGGAATTGATGAGAACTACGTCATTAATAACGGTTTTAATTCACCTCTTCTGTCGGTCGATATGGTGGTATGATCATAAATGTCCTTGGGGAATGTGATTATGCACCGAGATGTATTGAGACTGTTTGATTATGGAGGATTAGAATGAGTGATGGGGTGTGCATAATAATTATTGTGGGATTGTGCATTCACAGGTTTGTGGGGTACGAGATACGGAAATGGGAATGTAGGGGGACTTCTACATCCACAATTAGAAAATATACTAAGTGCAAGAACGATCCATTTTTTATGCTGCGGAAGAATGCTTGTCATTTTGGAGTGAGCAAAAATGAAAAATGTGGGTTTGCGGGGTTCAGGTCTTTTGAAACATCGTTTACCTTCACAACGAGACTCTAATAAGCAAAAAATGGTTAAGTATGAAGACATAAAAAATAGAAAAATGGCTAAGTGTTGAAGTTAAATATTTGTAGGATTGATGACTTATGATGATTATGGGCAGACTTCTCGTAATCCAAAAAAGTGAAAAATGGCTAAGTGTAGGATATACCAGAAGAGGAAAAAATGACTAAAAGACCTAACCTTTGATCAATGAAAATTGATAAAAAATTCCTTGCATGATTAAAAGGTTGACCTGTTAGAGATTTGAAACTTCAGGAAATCATTCTCCACAAGAAAGTACAAGAAGACCCATCTACACCATTACATAATCCCTATAAATAAATTGAAGACCCATGAAGAGAAGTCGACCCCACCAATAAAAGACAAAAAATAATAAAGTAAAATTGGAGACCAAGAAATAAGAAGTCGGCCCCATACTGGAGCCCAGATTAATATAAATACAGGTCTAGCTCATTTCATTTTGACATTCATACAACTCTTTTTGCAGTGCGCACAAGGCAACTACAACTGCATTTTTGGCAGTTTCGCTATTTTTGGGTCACTGGTTATCTTGGAGAGTGCATCACACTTGGAGAAGCTCTTGCTTGGTTATTTTTGGTCATATTATTGAGGAGCTAGATATTGGTGATGCTAGCCTTGGGGAGGATCTTCTCTGTATGGTATTTTGGCTATTGATGGTGATGTGTTGGTAATATCTTGGATTGAATTATTCTAGAGAAAGGTTGTTGGGTTTTCTCCCAAGTTTGGGTTTCCCAGGATAAACTCTTGTGTTCTTGTGTCTACTGTGCATGGTTAATATTTCTAGATCTTGTTATTTATGCTGCATTGTTATAGTTGATATTTTTAGTGTATAGTTATTCTATGATAACTGTTGTGTGAAAGTGATAAGGTAATAACTATCAAGAGCTGAGAATCATGTAAACACCAACATGGTTTCATAGCTAGTTGAAATATTGCCACTGTACAGTTGTAGTTGCAATTATAGTTGCAGTTTCCAGTTGCAGTTGCCAGTCGCCATTTGCAATTGCTAGATGCCAATTTCCAGTTGCACAAACCTTGATATTAGAAGACAAGCTGGATGGTGCTACAAATTTGAGAGGTATGCACTTACATATGTTTCCAATTTATATCATTTAGCAGAGGATGAGGGTGTTTTCAAGGGATGTACAAGGGACCTTGTCCAAGAAATGATCCAAAGGGATAATTGGATCTAGTGCATTCAGAGGAATAACACACCCTCCCTAGCAATTAAGACTCCAGGTTTGCATATCAGGTTTGATATTTCTATTGTTGCATCTTAAATAAATATTGTAGTTGGGACAACAATCTTTAGAGATCTATTATTGCCAAGTAATTTTGCTATCAAATGTTTTGAATATTGTTAGTACAATGATCATTATGTAAAAGCTCACTTTTTGGTACTAATGATGCACTTATTTACAAGATGAAATTGATCTCTTCTAGGAAATGCTCTCGGTTGTTGTCTTTGTCCCAGGCAGGTTACCATAGAGGAGTGATTGGTAACAACATTGGAAAAGTGTTGTTCTTGTTTCCCATTTTTTATTCTTGTTCCTATTTGCTTATCATAAGAATGTTGTTCTTGTCTGTTATTGCGCTTGTTCCGGGAAGGTCACAGGTGATAGCTCTGAGAGGGAGCTATAGTGATGGTTGCAGGAGGAAACATATTATATGGTCTCTATTTTGAGACATGGAGTAGGCTATACAGACATGGAGTTGTACACATGCCAATATACATCCATATACCGAAGGTGAAGAAGAAAAAGTTAGAACCTTCTGAAAAGAAGAATACTTTTGTGGGATACAAAGTTTTCCACATGGATATTGACAGGGAGGAGCAGGTGGCTCCACTAGTGGCGAGGTAGATGGCCCCACCTAGTACTGGTTCATAGGAAGCTAGAGTTCATAGGGAGTCATCCCTCAAGATCCAGTAAGGGGGAGAAACCACCCAGGAAAGTTCATTGGAGATCAGACTTCATAAGATGCAGAGGGATCATATGGATCCATAGATTGTACAGACTCAGATGGAGTCATGTTTCAGAGGGATCATGGTACTCCAGTATCTATGGATACTAGATGAGTTTGGTTAGAACCAAGAATGTACAGACTCACAATGAGCCTGATCTCATAGGGAGTTCCCCCTCCCAGATCTAGGTGGGAGAGAGACATCTTCCAGGACTGACAGACATGTGTCATGATTTGAGGATGCTTCAAGGAAATGTGATATCTCCTAGGAGGATACACCTACTTCAGTAGACCTTGATACATTGACAATGAAGGGTTCTAGTCAGGAGGACTACTTATGTATTTTGTCTCAGTCACAGAGGGAGCAACCAGTTAGGAAGTCTGGAAAATAGATCCAACTTCAGTGACAAAGGGAGGTTGGCCTAAGAATTCAAGATAGAGGATCTTGGCCGGATGTACTATGGGATTATATGTGTGACAAGATCAGATGAGATATTCCTCATTTAGGGGATACTGATGAGTTTTGATATGATGGAATGCAAGTCCATTACTACACCTATGATGACAAATCTGAAGAAGTTGAGTGATTCCGCTTCAGATTCAGATTTGGTAGATCCCACAATTTACATGTAGTAGATTGGATCCTTGATGTACTTGGTTAATTCCAAGCCAGATATTTTCTTTGCAGTGAGCACCTTGAGCCGGTATTTGGTTGAAGCCAAGCTAGTTCTTGTGGGTGGCAACGAAGCATGGTACAGTTGGATATGGTTTGTCTTAGGTGATGAAGTGAGGCTAAAGAGATATACAAATTCTGATTGAGTAGGGAGTGCAATAGAAAGATTGAGCACCTTAGGGTGCAACTTCATCTTGAAATCAATTTCGATTTTTGAGATAAGCTGGAAGCGGGCTTCTGTAGCAATCAATACAACAAAGATGTGATATGTCACAACCAATGTCGCAAGTATTGAAGCACTGTGGCTTCAGAAGCTTCTTGCAGGACTTCATTTGATACATGGTACATAAGGGAGCAATGAAGCTCCAATACTTATCCATGGATGAGTAGATTGAAAATATCCTCCCAGAGTGGCCATGCTAATTTGGTTGAGGAGGATGATACACAGGATATGCCATGTTGATTTGGCTGAGGAGGATGATAGACATGATATGCCATGCTGATTTGGCTAGTGATGAGCGTTGATGTTTCAACATAGGGCATGCATTCTCCCAGATTGGTCATGCATGGGGCTGTGATAGTGCTGATATGACTAAGGGAGAATGATTCATTCACTCACAAGGCTCCGCTAGTGGTGAATGGTCCATGTATGTTGATAGAATCAAGAAAACATTCACCCTGATTGGTCATGCATGGGGCTATGCTAGTGGTGAATGGCCTAGGTATGTTGATTTTCTCCAGGTTCAAGCATACATTCTTCCTAGATTGTTCATGCATGAGACTATGCTAGTGATGATATGACCAAAGGAGAATGATTCACTCATCCATGGGGCTTTTCTAGTGGTGAGTTTCCCAGATAATCATTAGGTAGACATTATCCTAGATTGGTCATGCTCAGGGCTATGCTAGTGTTGATATGACCACATGTAATGTTTCATTGACTCATGGGGATCTGTTAGTGGTGAATGGCTTGTAGTCCTTCTCCTGTCAAGGAGTGGATGGAATTGTGATGCTATCACATGCATATTCTAGGATGGAATGCATGTGCAGAGATGGAACATCAACATGATCATGAAGACAACCTTTCTATGATAGAAGAAATCCAAGTATGGATAATGCCTCCCTCGTTGAGAGGGAGTGTTGGAGATTTGCAACTTCGGGCACACATTCTCCATAAGAAAGTATAAGAAGAACCATCTACACCATTACAGAAGCCCCAAGAAGAGAAGTCGGCCCCACCAGTAAAACACAAAAAATAATAAAGTAAAATTGAAGACCCAAATATAAGAAAGATCAGTATAAATACAGGACTAACTCATTTCATTTCGACAGTCATACAACTTCTGCAGTGTGCATAAAGAATCTACAGTTGCAGCTTTGGAAGTTTCTCTATTTTTGGGTTACTAGTTATCTTGGAGAGTGCGTCACAGTTGGAGAAGATCTTGCTTGGTTATTCTTAGTCATATTATTGAAGAGCTAGGTCTTGCTGATGCTAGCCTTGGGGATGATCTTCTCTTTGGCTATTGATGGTGATTTATTGGTAATATCTTGGACTAAATTCTTCTAGAGAAAGGTTGTCGAGTTTTCTCCCAAGTTTGGGTTTCCCAGAATAAACTATTGTGTTCTTGTGTCTACTATGATGGTTAATATTTCTAGATCTTTTTATTTCTGCTGCATTGTTTTAGTTGAGATTTTCAATGTATAGTTATTCTATGATAATTGTTGTATGAAAGTCAATCTTGTTATTAATCATAAGGCAATATCTATCAAGAGTTGGGAATCATGTAAACACCAACATGACCCACACATGTAGGATTTATGACAACCATGCGAGTGTTTTTGGTGATGATTTGGCTTGGAGAGGCATCTTCCTTGCCTTGTGGAGAATCTTTGCTTGATTTGAGAGTTTGTCCATACCTTGGAGATACCTTTTGAGCATTCCTTGAGCACATTGTGAGGAGGTTGTCCACTTTTGAGGTCCTTCTCCACCTTTTCATGAGGTCATTCCACTTGGAGGAGCTAAACGTTGGAACTTTTCTTGCTTGGGAGGATGCTTTACTATGTTTTGAGGTCTCCACATCACTTTTCTCATGGAATGTTTGGATAGAAGAGAAAATCAACCCCCTTCTTTGTGGGATGTCCCTATCTAATGAGGGTTTTATGTACATGTAACAACATTTGATTATGTATTGACTTAGTCTCCTTCTTTGTGTGGATGGAAAGTCTTATTTCTTAGTCCCCTAGGCTAATTTTAGGGAGAAGAAATTAAAAATAATGATAAGGATGTAAAATCCTCCTCTATAAATAGAGGCTCTCCTCTCATTCCAATTTATTGGGAATGGTTGGATATAATTTGTGACTACAATTAATATAAGATCTTCCTTTTGAGGTTTTGGTGTCACTTCTTGGAGATTTCTATTTCTTGGTTATTTTCTTGGTGCACTAAAGATTTTTTATGGTGATTCAAGACTTCTACTAACTTTCAAGATCAATCCATTCAAATGGTTACTATACCACTTAGAGAGAAGATGTCTTAGGGTTTGTTACTTCCTTCTTATATTGTTATCTTGGGAAAGTGATTAATCCATTGCTTTGTTTTTCCTTTTGGTTCCTTGGCAAGGGTTTTAAGTATTTTGTTCAAGTTACAGTTGATCTTGTTGGTGAAGGTTTTCCTCTGAGGAATCCCTTCTTGTAGGGCCTTGGTCCTCTTAGCTTATCTTGATTAGGTTGGAGATTATTCTACCCTTAGGGTTCTAATATCTTACCCTATTCCTTGAGATAGAAGTGACCAATTTTTAGAGGGGCATACTTGTTGACCCCATAATCCTTAATTAGATAAAAAAAAAGGCACTAGTTCTATATCCAACAACCAACCAAAAAACTCTAAAAAATCATTTTTAATTTTATTTTTTTGTTGTTTATAAGGAAAATTGACACTGAAAAATCAAATAGAATCATTTATTTAGATTTCTTTAATTGTCTAGTGTAAAATTAATGAATTATTTTATTTCCTGGATAATTTAATCCTAGGGTTTATGCTTAATTGTTGATCTCTAACCCTAAGGAGACACACCAACGCCATTGGATTGATTTTGAAGGTGTTTTATAACATTTTGTGAGTTGATTTAAGGTGATTCTAAAATCTAGAAATTACATTGCAGTGTTAAAAATCAAATTTGGTGAAACCCTAAGGATAAGGTTTGGTGCTTCAAGGTGTTTTCTTTCTCATTCCCAATCTCTATTTCATTTCTAGATTGTTTACCAAGATTATCTTACATATATAGAGGTGATTTTAGTCTTTATTGTGATTTTAATTGTTTATCATCTACATAGAGGTTTTATTTGGTGAATTCCAAGTGCTAACTTGTGAAACCCCTGGGGGATTCACCATCAATTTTACAATTTATTTCTTATCTAATGTTTATATATATTTAGAAGTTATATCTAACACTTGTTTGTTTGTTATTTCATATAGAATATATTTCCCAAGTGGAAGAATCTAAGAAGTCTTGCTCCTTTGTGCTTAATCTCTCTCTTGGATGGTATTTTCATGAACTAGATTTGAAAATTTATGTGTTTTATTTCATAAATCAGATTTAGAAGTGAAATTATAGCCATAAAATTGTCCTATATTAGCATATAATCAATTCTTAAACACAATCACACATTGCACCTTTGATTTATGCTAAATGTCTTCACTCTTTGTGCCTTAAAGTAGCTTAAAGTGGTTCTAACCTCTTGCAAATTTTGTTTGTTGAGTGATGAACTTAATTGCAAATTTGAAGTTGCTAATGTTATTTATCTTACACATCGGATTTGGCACACACATCTACTATATCATAACCTTTCTTTGAAGTGGATATAATTGCGATTCACATAATTGTTTCTAGTTGAATATCTTTAGAGCATCATAATCACCTATTGTAATCATGTGCATAGTCTTGTTACATTTATTATGGATTCATTAAAGTAGATCATACGATTGCATGGTTTTATTTCACTTAAATACATACTTAAAAAGATACACTAAAGGCATTTTTTGTAAAAACTTTTATGTGCTAAATATTTTATTGCAATGAGAGAAGTCAAGTTAAAGTGAACCATATAATCATTCCCATGGTGAATGCTAATGTTTTGTATGCTAAATTATATGGTTTGTAGGTTAAAGTGGACCTTATCATCATTTCCCCAAAAAAATATTATACACTCGACTTAATGAAAATGAACTGTATGGAATCTTATACACCATCCTAATCACATAAATGAATGCATAATTAAGACTATCAATGAGCAACAATCCATGTTGTAATCATGGTTGTAAGACTGTTGTTTCTATGGATAATTACATGAAACTCATTAAAAGAATTAGTTTTTAATTAATTGTGTTGATAAATGTATGCCTATGTTTTTTAAAGGAGATATTTTTAATCTCAAGGAAGAGATTAACGAAGAACATTTTTTTCTATAATTACCCCCTTTAAAATAATTTAAAATTTTCTTTTTCTTTTAAAAAGTTATTATTCATACTCAATGTTCATAACCTTATTAATATGGGTTTCTTTGACATTCTTAGTTGTTATTAAGATGAATTTATTTAATATTATAATTTTTATAACTACATGTGCTAAATATTTTTGATAACTTAGAATTTTTTTTTTATAAAATATCATACACATTTCTTCCTACGTAAAAGCTCTATATATTATCAAACCTGGAGTGTTTGTATCATTGATCCAAACCAAACACTCAACACACTTCACAAAAATTTTAAAACAAAAAAAACCCACATATTTATCAACACACTTTATAAAAAAAAATCTATAACACAATGAACATATGTATCAAATATAACCAACATACTTATAACACTCACATATTTGTGAAGTATGACCAAAATCACAAGATAGTGAAATTTTAAATTAATGACAATGTCCATCACAACCTTAACCTAGACAAACCATGCACAATGCCATGTGTATTTGCAAAGGCTCAATTCAATTCATAAGTTTAATGTCAACATCATCTTGGCACTTATTTCAATAAGCAACATAAGATCTCATTGTTCGTCATCTATCTAAGTTTTCATAATTTTAATGGGAAGTGTTTTTTCACATTTATTAACCATAGCCAAAAAAGTCTTGAAATCCTAAACATGTTACTCGAATCAAATTCCAACCTACTTGATTCGACTATCATGGGTGTAAGGCATCTAAACCACATTTCTTGTGTTAGGTGTCAAAACTTCACATTGACAAGAAAACTATTAATCATTGACATTGAGTGTGGTAAGTGACACATGCAAGCAAAGTGTCATCATGTTTGGTGTCTATCGATAAATATCTACCCAAAGAGCCATCAACTCTGACCTCCACAAAACAATCACCCTAGTTGACACAATAACACACTATTAAGAACTAGATCCCAACATAACAATAAGTTTTTTACTATGTCGTTTGCAATTTTCAAGACTAATGTCCCACCACAATATGTAAGGGCGGATTGTTAATTTACATGTACCTAACATGAACTATCATTTTGAGACTTAATACCAAAGCATGATAATAAACCATAAAAGTATTGCTCTATGGTAGATTGAATGATATTTGAGATTCAAGGTTAATGAATGAAAATAAACAATTTTAAAAGTATTAATCTATGAGAATTTGGTAAATTTATATTTATTACTTATAAGCATTTTTAAGTTCAAATATTTTTTTCTATGTTTAAATGTAGATGGCAAATTCATACCCTTCAAAATAACTTTATAAAAAAACTTGCTAATAGTAAGAATTGTTTTCACGATTTATTGTGCATGATGTTATCACTATATAAAATTGAAGGAATAATTATTTTGTTAGATTTAACTATAATAATTTTAACTTTATGAAAATAAATGAAAAACTCAGTGAATTTTTTTAAGAATAAATTAAAAAATATAATTTAATCCAAAAAATTGATTTAAAATAATAATCAAATTGGCCAATGATTAATTGAGTCATTTAATCAAATTTGTAAATGTGTTTAATAAACCTATTGTATATTCTTACACAACAACTAATTCACCTTGAAAAATGGTCAAACATTATTTAATGGCATTAAATTAAATGATTACTAAAAAAGAAGAAGAAGACATTGAATGATTATAACTAGAGTTAAACATTATATGACATCTAAAATCTAAATGAGTGATACATCTCAAATGTGATTTAAAATCAAAGAAATTATCAACAATATAAATCATTAACATACACAATACAATTTATAAATAAAACAACATCAATATCAACATGATATGAAAATGCATAATATATATGAATGATAATAACAATATCAATATAAATCTCAAGTCAAATATAAATATCAAATATACATATAAAATACACATTGCAACAATCAAATATATACATGTCAACAACTCCTATAAGCTAGATCTACCACTGGATCCATAGACATTAATATTTCTGCCACTAGAGCTAGAGGCATCAATACCTCGACCACTAGAGCCAAAGGCATCAATATCTCCACCACTAAAGCCAGAGGCATCAATACCTCCACTAGATAATAATGTAGAGTGTAACATTTGATATATCTCTTCACTATAAACTATATCACTTGATGCAACCATAACATCTATAGCATCAATAATGAGTGCAGTGGTGTAGAAATTAGTCCATCAAATGCTAGAGGAGATGGTGGTCAATCAACTACTAGAAGAGAGAATGATGGTTGGTTTGGTGATGGAGTTGGAGACCATGTGGTCGGTTCAATGTTGGTAGGTCTACTAATGAAGGACATGGTGGTCCATCTACTTTTGGAGGAGATAATGGTTTGTCTACTTGTGGAGGAGATGGTGGTTGGCCAACTTGTGGAAGAGGAGGAGGTGGTGGGGGATCGCCATCCTCAAGAAATGAATCCGAAGAAGACCACTGGTGAGCCCTCAATGTTTAGAGTAGGTTGAGGGCATCGATAACATGACACATTAATATTGTCATATCATGTGGAAGGGTCACACATATTGATGCAAGATCATGGTTCCATGTGATCTCCCTAGCTCATGCAAGGACCACTATATGGTGAGCCATCAATGCACATATATTATTTTTCAACTCCTAACAAAATTTGTGATCTATCTTGCGTTGCATCTTAGGTTTTTGTAATTGAGGCAGCTCATAAGCCTCAACCATCACTTCATCCTGTTGGGGAGACACCTCCCCAACATATGTGCCAATATATGCAAAATGGTAGACAACAATAATTAAACAATTTAAAAAAAATTACAATAAATTTCATGTGCATTAAATAAGTCAAAAAAATATGTATTAAATTAATTAAAACACAGCGATAATATTACCTCTAGCATCTAGTGGTTCCACCTAGCTAAATAGGATGTTCATACATTCTCGCCAGTCCCTCCCAACGTATGGGTATTGTTAAAGACCAACGATGGGATTGTCCTCACTAACTAACAAATAGAAAGCATTTGAACTCATCAACCTACATCGATACTCTAGTTGGCCCCTCTTAGGCAACATTTACCCCAAACCTACATACACACAACAATAATCGACCTAATGTATATTTTAACCTTGTACAATATCTATTGCAAACATATATTCAGTAAAAGAACAAAAAAGATACAATGACAAATACAAACATTACATAGAGATTTTTCCCCTGGAAACCCAAACCGGGAAAACCA
>JZKD02S0228301.1:0-21603 GCA_000966675.3 Picea glauca | reverse complement strand
CACATGCATTGATAACACTCGCCAGCGTGAAATCATTTGCCCTGATGCCATCAGCATGCATTTCATCAAACAGTTTCAGTGCCTCTCCAGCATGGCCATTTTGAGCACATCCTGCAATAATTGCAGTCCAGGAGACCACATTTCGATTAGGCATTTTGTCAAACACTTGTCGTGCAGCCTCAATACTTCGGCATTTCGCATACATGTTGAGCAGATGGTTACCCACAAACCTATCTTGCTCGAATCTAGTTTTGATAATGTGGCTGTGAACATGCTTTCCCTCTGCTAGAGCTTCAGCCTTGGCACACGCTTGCAAAACAAAGCCATAAGCATTACAATTTTCCTCGAAGTCTGGTTCGTTGTTTAAAAGATAAAGCACGCTTATGGCATCTTTCCACTGGCCCTTTTTACACAATTTGCTTATGAGATCCACTGCGCTTTGATGAGAATTTCTCATCAATCCGCTTGCCATGGTGAAGCTCATGTAGAATTCCACTTATTTATTACACCTGTGGTATATAGCTTTGAGTTAGGTTTCACTTTCTATTAGTTCATGGTTAATCAAAAAATATACACCTTTTTATTTAAAGTTTTAAAAAATAATGATTTATTTTAAATTTCAAATCTCATTTATCTAAAATCTTATTGGCCAAAAACTTTGAAGTCTTATTGCCTTCACTCCCCCCAATATTATTGTAATAAATATTTCTCCCTATCTCCTTAAAGAATACTTTCATTATTATATTAGGTAGATATATGCTACCTAGTAACCTTGTTAGTTATACATTTGTTTCTAAGGAAAAAACATAGAAACAAATGAATAAAAGAAAAATATAGCTAGAATATAAATTTTGTTATTTATTTATTTTGTTATCTATTTGAAATAAGTAGCTTGAAGAATTAGCACTCAAAAATGTAGATTTTGAGTGTTAGCTAGCTAAGGGTATTGCTCAAATGTAACTTCATGATTACTATGGTTCAAAGAATTGTGTGAGCATAGAGATCATTACATGTAAGCTTGGAGTACTCCTACCCTCACCACCACCTTGTATCATCTATGTAATTACATGTTGGTCTTCTTGTGTGTCAACATTGAAATTTTTATGACAGAATTCTCATTGTATTGTACATACTTAAATGGGTTTTTGAATGATAGGAAGGTAAAGTGTGATCAATATGCATTCCACAATGAAGTAATAAATGCAACATGATGTTCAAAGACTTTTACCTTGGTAAACAATATGCACCCTCCAGCAGAGCAATAAACATTGTATAGACGGGGATATTTAGATCCAACGATGTATATCCCAACCTATACAACATTTATTACTTTGTTGCAAGGTGCATAGTCTTAGTCGAGGAAAAAATCTTTGAGCATCATGTTGCATTCAACTACTTTTAATCTCATTAAAGAATAAGAAGAAGAAGTATAAAAACATGAGGTGTTAATTCTATGCATCAACATGTATCAAAAAAATTGAAGTGTCAATTTTATGTAGGTTTTAAAAAACTTATAGTGTTAGCTTCATTGGCTTTGTACACATAGAAACTATTTAACCATATAAAGCGGGCACAAAAACATTAAAGTTAGTATCTCAAATTTTGTGTTACCTCTAAGTACATAATAAAACCAGGGTTGAGGTGGATTTATGCAATACCTTAGTTTTGACCTCTTAATTATATTAAATCATGTATTATTCTATGATGTGGTTTATGTGATGTTTTGACCTCTTAATTGCGCCGAGAGGCGCATTCTACAGTCCAGTGTTAGGTCAATGTGTGATTTCATGCTTAAATTTTAGGTGGCGTTGGCACGTGTCACTCTTAAATAATAATAATAATAAATGAAGTAAATGAAAATTGTATATGTCGGCTCTAATCTTTTGCACTCTAAGGAGGAAGGGTTTTCACCTTGAGAGATTTGATCCATCTCGGCGCTTCGTAGAATCGAAGTTAAGATGGATCTATATTGGTTATACTTCATTAAGTGATGTAATTTTCTATGTTGTGGTTTATGTGATGGGAATCAAGCCATGTGGGCTAAGTTATAGTGACCATACATTGTAAAAAAGCAAAATGCATTGCAAATGTTCCTAGTGTGAAGCTTAAGGTCAAATCCCAACTAGTGAATGTGTATGAGTCCCAATGATGAGTTGAGATTACAATGTGGTGGTTATATTTTCCATGGTATACTTATGTTTATGTAAAAACATGAATATAAAGTAAATATATAATAAGATAATATCCATAAAAATGTTGTGTGAGGAAGCCACAAGAGCACTATGATATCACAAGAGGGGGAGAGGAAAGGGGTTTGTTGGAACATTGTCATTGTCATTTGGAAGCACTTTAGTGCCTACCTATTTTTCCAAGACTCAAATAAATAGATATCTATTTTGTTGTTTCCTACTTAAATAATCTACAATTTAAATTAATGTTTTCTTTCATGATTTTCTTATACCATGAATAAACAACAACATAATAACAATAACAGTGTAACAACAACAACAACATAAAAATAATGACAGCATAATGATAACATATCAACTGGTAAAATACATACATCCACCTGCAGGTTGGTTGATTCAACCCCTGGTTCGCTTGTTCTTGTGTTTGCTCAAACTGTCCAACTGAATATTAACCTCCCAACCAACTAAGAACAACCTCTCTGGCTCCCTAGCTCCAAGAATCCTTGCGGTTTTCTGGATCTCGAGCCCAAAGTTCCCAACAATAACAGTGTCCCGTGAGAGTTTCCAAAACCATTTGTTCTCCCCCATTTTCCTCCTCCTTCACCTCTTGCAAAAAAAATTCAATCCAAAAATGAGACCCCTCTCATAGTCCCCTCCTCGCTTCCTTATCCTCCTCTCTCAAATCCCCCTCATTAATTTTCCAACAACCTTATCCCCCCATTAATTACTTCACCCACCTTTTAATAATAAAATAATAAAAGTCTCATTTAATATATTTTAATAATTAATTAAATTCAAGTTAAAAACTATGATAAAAATTAATTAATTTGGGTTGTTACATACACCCACCCTTCAAGAAACTTCGTTCCGAAGTTAGAGTAATTTACAGTACAAGGGTAACGACACACGATTCATACATCCACATCATCAATTTAAAACACTTATACATACTAGTGTACATGTGGAAGACATGCATGTGTAGCTAGCACATACATGACTCACACATGCACTAATGACAATAATTATCACTCCTAAAGTAATTCTTGCATGTGTCCAATCCAATCAACAAGACCATTCATTTCATAAAAGATAGTAAGCGATTTAAAATGCTTGCAAAATCCCTCAATTATAATAATTTAGCACAAACAACATTCATTTAGATAATTTTAGTTCAATTAAGCAATTATAAATATACATATATACATATCTTCTTTTCAAAAATAGGGAAAACAATAAATTCTACTATAAGGTGAAATCCCCACACACTTTCAAGTACTTTTATTCATACTTCCTCCCTAACTTACTTCCATCTTCCATCCCTATCCTTCCTTTGTTGGACTATCTTGGAGTGTCAACTATATTGACCTAACTCCAAATAGAACCCGTAAGAAGAAGTGTCAATTCTCTTGACCAAGCTTCCCTAGCAGGCAACTGACAGTCATCATCACACGTCTAGGGGAGCGTGAGCTAACACAGTCCTCCCATGACTCAAGGTTTCAGAGGATACACGGTGGGAAATGCCTCCACCCCTCCTAATAGAACTAGGGTCAAAACCCTGCCATGGACCATACAGTGGCACTGTGTTGCTGGGAATTTTGTCATCGTATATTCAGTTTTAAGCAGTCTTGCCACCTGAAAAACTTGCACTTGTTCACATATCATAGCAATGCATTTGAACCAATATAATTTCACATACAAAATTTATACCATAATGTTTCTTGGTCGATGTTCATGACATCAACCTTTTATCATCAGTATTCTTTGGCTATTTCATAGTCTCTTGAACTACAAATTAGTCTATAACACAACTCATGCACATCCATGCATTATCATCATGTGAATGCATTTAATCATAATCTCAATCTGGTATCCATGTACCAACAACTTAAATTCCAAAATTTTCAAGTTAGAAATAGATTGCATAATATCCATCATAATTCAAATAGCGATAAACATTCATAGAATTGACATTAACATAGGTCCATGTGTCTTAAAATTTCAACTGTATCATTAATAGTTTCACAGTCAATAGAAAATAAAAGGTGATTAGGCCTTAAGTAATTCTCGCTATCTAAGACAAAAGGTGGTATTACATACACCCACCCTTCAAAAAGAATCTTCTTCTCGAAGTTATGGTCATTCTCAATATAAGGAAAAATTCATGACACAACTTAGATGTGTTTTCTATGATAGCAAACCCTATTCTATATTGGTCCCATTGTACCTTCACCGATTAAAAACATGTTGAGGCTATTAATATATTGATTACAAATACCCCTATTTAATAAGCACCTTACCGTGTCTCGACTCTATTTTATTATCACTTGTAATTTAATTAATGATAAGACACACTTTTGTTATAGATTTATTTTTCCTAAGTTCCATATATGACCCCATATATAAAGTATAGTCTATTTGTTTGTTCACTAGTTATAACCTTATCTCATCATCAATTCTCTAGTTAAGTGAATCTTATATTGAGTTCGATATAAACTTCCTTAAGTCATACATACAATCCCACCTAGGGTATCTTGATAATTATAAACAATCGTTATTGACTTTGATTATCTCTCTAGTGTAATTAACTCCCTTATTATAGTATTGTCCTTAGACTATAATTCGCGTTCATGCTCCCACTTACTTTTTTGTGTTATGCTCTAACCTACTTATTAATATTTTTTTTATACACATTATCTCAATTGTCTACTACCCTTTGTAACATCGTATCATGTTTCATTTCTTACATTTCCACACCTTGTATTATATTCATAACCTTTGTATTATATCATTATTTATTTATTATCTCTATGTTACATCTAATTTCTCTAACCATCATTTAGTCCATGTTATGTTCTTAATTGTAATGTCCCCAAGCCAATATGCAAGGAACATCACAGTTTTGGGTGTCTTTTAAACTTTTACTGGCTGTGGCATTTCGTCAAACACTTTACTTATAATGATCCTTTAGGTTACGCTTAGGGTTTTACCGATGGTTTATATGTGTGTTTGCAGCAATAAACAAGAAGATATTGTAATGGAACATACCTCAACCATATGCATTATCAACAACATGATAGACAAGCCAAAACATCTCAGATCTGATTTTATTCATATATAGATGAACCTGATAAATGAAGATGTCGATCTGGAATGCTCAACAGATGGCTCTAATAAAGAAGATTGAAGCTGATAAAAAATGCTCCAATAGAATACCATAAGCCTCCAAAGGTCGAATACTCACTGAAGACCAATGCAAGAGTAGTTCTGGGCTGTAAGAAATGTGAAACCCCCAAGCTAGAAGGTGCCACGCCCTGCTAGAACCCCGATGACCTCAACAATTCGGCCCTGCCGCCAAAGATGTCCAATCACTCCGGTAAATATGCCAAACGGTAGATCGGACAACTGCAAGAACAACCCATGTGCTCAAATCTCCAAGATCCCTCTCAAACCCTATGGATCTGACTCTCCTCTAAGGAATATTGGTGCTCCCCCCCTAGATGCCTAAAACCCTAGATAATTCGGCCTCTCTCCTAGAGAAATCCAACAGCTCCACCAATCCACTAGAATGATAGATCGGGGCATGGCAATGAAAACCCAAGTGCTCAACTAGGCAAAACACTTGCTAGACCCTTGGATCTAGCCACCCTCCAAAGTGTGGTGTGCCCTCCTCTTGGGAAATCGTCCCACTCTCAATATAACTAAATCCTCCACCAAAATACCTTCGGAATCCACCAAGAATAATGTTATGACACCTGCAAAGGAAACCTAATACCTGGAATTCCAAAAATCTCTTCTCCTCAACTAGATCGAATCCTCTTTCAATGGATGGTGTGCCCTCTCTTTCTCTGCACCTGTAACTGATATAGAATCCTCCTGCAACTGAGTAGGTGTGGAACTAGAATGGTGTGGGAGAGTATTTCATCTCCGAGACCAAGCTTGGGACAAGCTAGGTGGAATATTTCACCACCGAATCATCCTCTACGGTTTGTTAAGTCAAAACCCTCAAAACCCCCAAGAGATGGGCCCTCTAGCTAAAAGCCAGATATCAAAATGATAGACATACATGAATGAATGAATAGAGGCCCTTTCCTTTCCTTTATACTTCCTTCTCACCTTGTCCCTCCAAAGTGACTTTCATTTTATTAATATTTAATTAATTAATTAAATCACTTTAATTAATTAATTAACCTTTTTACCTCTGAAAAGCGCCTTATCTCTCCTTGTGGCTTCCCTGGCCACTGAAAGTCACTTATGACCATCCTATCCTATAGTGTTGCTCCTCCCAATTCCAATGAGCTATTACACTAAGAGGTTCCTCCAAGTATTGTACCCAAAATGACCTCTTTAGTGAATTTAATTGACTTATAGCTCAAAATACTCAAAATCATGGAAATCATCAGAATGCAACAGAACCAAAGCTAACCTATGTGGAATGGATCATAATGATGAAATAGGATGAGCTATGCAAGCCGTACCCCAAAATACCTCTCAATAATCCCTGTACTCGCTATAACCTCCATCTGGCTACTCTGGTCATCATAACCCCCCGTAATGTGATGATGTCCCAAAGTGGGGACATTGCATTAATACACTTTGTGCATATCCTCTCACTATCTTCAACCACCCTTTATGTCAACACCTTATTGCTATATATATCACATTGCATAAACCGTGTACTTTTCCATCTTACCTACTTTTATGCCACTTCACACTCTAATACTTTATACTACTTGACATTCTTGTATACTTATTTATTTATCATTAATATTCTCTCTTAAATTTCCATCATTATTACATACTAACTATCTTGTCATTCTTATATCCTTGTCATCTTTTCCATAATTCACTTTACTTATATTACCTATTTATTGATTCTTCTTCTTCTTCTTTTTTTCCTTCTTAACCTATCTCACATTAAGAGCACGCTAAGAACGTTACCCTATCTTCTATTTTGTATGCACTCTCATTATAACTATTACACCATTCAATCATCTAATCATTGTTATGTTGACCTCACACATATTTTATAATATTAATTTGCCTTTCACAATCATACATATAATATATAAACACGCTTGTAATATCATTACATATATTGAGTTGATATTGCTATACTATGCTTAGTCCTTTCAACTTCACATTATACTAGGATGGTGCTCATCAATATAGATTTATTTCACTAATTGTTGAACCAATACTTATTTTACTATGCTCTTTTTTTTTTTTTCCAAAAAAAACGTAATTTTATTACTTTTAGAAACAAAATTACATTCTGCATATACACCTTTAAAAATGGTGTATTATGTTACATTGTAGTCTTATATATGTATGTTATTTGTTGCCTTTCAAGTATGTTTTTGTATGATTCTTTGTCTTGTTTAGTATCTGGATCTAGTTCGGTTTGTAGCTTCTTCTGTGATCTTTATATACTTTGTTTTGTATATTGTGTACACAAAATATATACAAAGATTGCAACTGATCGTTTGTCGAATAAACAAGTAAATCTTGTTCTTCAAAGTTCTGTTAAAAAACTGAGTGTTTACTCCAAAAAAGGACCGTGCCAATATTTATTTGATTGATCATTATGGTGCTCGGTTATTTTCCACTGGCCCATAACCATGTTAATCCCTTCCTTCGACCTCTGGCCCGCTTCTTTATTATTTTCCCTGTAGACATGTTGGCAAACAAAGTACTCAAAATTTGTCTACAAACATTGTATGTCTTCCACCAATCTAGCAAGTCTTGTGTTTAAACATCTCTGAGTGCCTTTTATCCAATTTATAACATTTAAAGAATCCCCATAAACTTTTAGAGTCTGGCGTCCTTTTTCTATGGCAAAGACGATGAGCAATTTGAGACTCATAAGCTCTACAAAATTATTTGTTCCTGAACTGAGGCCAGAAGTCAAGACAAAATAGTGTGTGGGAGATAAGTAGAGGAGTCCTCCTCCTCTACAAAGATCTTGTTGTGAGGCTCCATAAAAAAATCCCCAGGGGGAAGTCCTATCGAGCACTAACTCTTGTCTCCGTCTTGTGGGAGGACTAGTTTTCTGTGAGAAGAAAGAGGGCAAGAGAGCAATACTATTAACTGTCAAGATCTCAGGGGGAAGAGATAATCCTTTGAAAAGGAAGGAGTTCCAGGCCATCCAAACGCCCCAAATAACTAGGAGGGGAAGAGCTTTTAAGTGTTTGTAATTTTTATTATTCCACCAAGAAAGCCAGGAGTGCTCCAAGTCCCTTCCTTCCCACAAGCACTGTAGGTTTAGCCACTTGGAGATTTCCATCCAAACTTTGTTGATGTAACTGCATTTTAAAAAAAGATGGATAGAAGACTCTCCTTCAGATTTGCAAAGAGTACATCAACTGGGCCCAACAAAATTTCGTTTCTAAAGGTTGTCCCAAGTCGGGACCTTATTTCGAAGGACAATCCACATGAACAATCAGGTTTTTGTCGAGATTTTAACTTTCCAAAGTTTACTCCACCACCAAACTGCCTCCGGAGTACTTAGGTCTGAAGTGCATTTTATGTAACCCATTTTGGGGGAGTAGGACCCAGAGGGGGTAGGGTCCTAAATTAATTCATCCTCAAAGTCTGAAAGTCCGATTTGTGCTAACTTTAGGTCGTGGATAAAAAGTTCCAGTTCTCGAATTTCTTCATCTCTGAGCCCCAAACTATAGGAATCCTTCCATACCTGAGACCAGAGAGTAGAGAGGCTAGGGTCCGCCAAGGAGCTTAGGAAAAAGATATCCCTTGAGTGTAATGACTGAATTAACTGCTCAGTGAGTAAGTGATTCCCATCACTTCTTGATTAGGGATCCGACCCTATCCTGAGTTGGTTTCCATTTCCAATTTTCCAAGATAATCCATTTTCAATAAGAGGAAAATAATTTAAGATGGCTTTCCAAATCACTGATGCTCCCTTCATTGTTTTTCGTTGACTTCTTATCCAAGCCTTGAGAGAAATTGGTGCAATGTACTTCTGAACAACAACTTTAGTCCAAAGACTAGAAGTATTTAAAATACGCCACCCCCCCTTTGCTCCCAATGCTTTGGAGAAAAGGAAGATGTTTTTCAATCCCCACCCACCCAAAGCCTTTGGTGTGGCTATTTTCTCCCAGTGGACCCAAGGGATTACATGTGACTCCGATTTCCCACTCCAAAGGAACTTTGAGGAGAGTTTTCTTGTAGCATCGAGAATTCCTTTAGGGATCCAAGATAGGGACATCCAGTAAACAAGGATAGCTTCCATGGCTGATTTTACCAAGACCAATCTTCCTGCTCGTGACAACCACTGGTGACTCCAAGTGTTTAGTCTTTTATCCAGTTTTTGTAGGAGCCACTTCCAATCTTATTTTCTATAATCGTTGGGTTTTATATTAAAACCCAAGTACTTTAGTCCATCATCTAAAGCCCTTATTTCAAAAGGAAAGAAAGTATAGTGGGCTAGCTCTTCTTCTTCTGATAGCAAGAAAGTAGTGAGAGACGATTTCCGTTCATTTATTTGCATCCCTGTTGCTTTTGAAAAAAGTGGGAGTATGTCCCTTAGAGTCTCAGCTTCCCTTCTAGACCCTCCACTGAAAGTAAGACATCATCCACAAAAAGGAGATGTGTGAGAGACATAGCTTGTGTTATTTTGATTCCCAAGAGTTCACCTGTAGCCTTACCTAGTGTAAGTGCTCTGTTGAGTCATTTTACTACCAAAAGAAAGAGGAGTGGTGACAAGGGGCAACCTTGTCTGAGCCCTCTTTCAGGAGTGAAAAAAGGTGATGCCGATCCATTTATTAAGACTACAAAGGATGTTGAAGTAAGACAACTCATGACCCAAGTAATGAAGGGAACTTCAAAGCCTAGGTGAGTCAATAATAACCGGATATACAACCAGCTAACTCGATCATAGGCTTTTGAGAGATCTATTTTAAGAACTACCCCTTTTAATTTCCCAGTCTTCATACTATGTAATCCTTCTTGAGCTATTCCTATAGCTTCACGAATCTATCTCCCTTCCAAAAAACCAAACTGTTGTTCCAAAATATTCTTAGAGAGGATTTTTTTGAACCTTCGGGCTATGATTTTGGATACAATTTTATAAGAATAGTTACAGAGTGAGATGGGTCTGTATTCATCCAGTGTCTCTGGATTATCCATTTTTGGAATGAGAGCAATGAAGGTGGAGTTGAGACTCTGAGGGATACGACCTGAAATCCTTGTATCCTCCACCATTTTCAATAGATCTATTCCTATAATCTCATAGCATCCCAGGAAGAATTCAATGGTCCAACCATCTGGGCCTGGACTTTTATCTTTTTGGAAACTATGCAATACATCTAGGAGTTTTTTTTCCGGAATTTCTTCCATCAAGTAACGATTTTCTTCTTCTTCCACGAATCTGGGGAAAAATTGTGCCACTTTGACTACTTCTTCGATTGTAGCTTGGTTGACTGCTTTAAAGAGATTCCGGAAGTGGTTTTTCCTTGTGTTGACATTCCTTCAAAGGAAGTTTCCATGTTTTCATCTTGATCTTTTAAATGCCAAATAGTATAGACATTTTTTCTTCCTTTGGCAAAGTCTTGGAAGAACTTTATGTTTTCATCTCCACTTTCCAACCATATAGCTCTGGTTTTTAATCTCCACGTTTCTTCTTTTTCCTTGAGCAGTTTTAACCTCTTTTTTTCCAGTTGTAGTAGTCTGAATTTTGACTCTGTTGTGCTCAGAAGGCCCCCTTCATCTTCTGAGAACCTTTTTAATTCAAATTCAATTTCTTTTAGCTCATTGTCCTCTTGTTTTCTTTTTTGGAATTCCCAAGGTTTTACTTTTTCTTTGATTCTTCTCAAGTTTTCAATAAACTGAAAAGTCGTTGAAATTGTTAAATCTTGTCGGTAGGGGATCCAGTGCTGCTTTATCATCTTTAAGAAGGATTCATCTTCAAGCCATGTCTTGTTGAATTTTAAAGGGCTGGCTGGTTTTTCAAAACCCTGTTTAAGCTCTAGAAAGATAGGATGATGGTCTGACAATCCTCCAAAGCCTATCCACTGCTTGATTGTCAGGGAGTTGTTCAAAAGAGAATCATTAATTAGAAAACGATCAAGCCTTTTTGCCACTCTGTCTGATCCGATCCTGTTGTTTTTCCAGGTTGGTTTGAGGAAAAGTGGATCTAGGTATGTTAGATTGGCTTCTACAAATTTGTTGCTGAAATAATCAACCAGTAGATCAGGTCTCGCACTGCCCCCCCCAAACTTTAGAAGGACCTAAGGAGAGATTTAAATCCCCTCCTAAAATAAGTAGCTCATTAAAGAAATATTTTTTGAGGAGTGTATCCCAGAAAGGTTTCCTGTTCAAATAAGGTCCATAGATGTTAAGTAAATGGATTGTCTCCTTTAATTCTAAGAGAAAAATCGTAATCCCAATTCCGGAGTCCAATCCCCAAGAGTTGAGAACTTGTACTTTTTGAGAGTTCCACCTTGTGGCCAATCCACCGGATCTGCCCAAAGCATCTACCGTCGTGAAAACCCACCCGGGTAGTAAGCGCTCTAGACTAGTTTTTACCTCCTCCCCAACCTCCAAAGTCTCTTGAAGAAGAAGAATGTTTGGGTGTTCTGTGTAGACCACTCTTTTTAGGGAAGATTTTATGTGGGCTCCTGCCAAACCCCTACAGTTAAAGGACATGATCTCCGTACCAGAACCTTGCTCCAGGGCTTCGCTGCTCTAAGTGCCCGTTCAATAGATTGTTGAGTTTCGGCCAATAGATCTAATCTGGACTTTGATTGTGCTTTAGAAAGAAGAGATTTTGTCCCCCGTCCTCCCCTATCTAGAGAGGAAACTTCATCCTTTCCTAGTCCACCTGCGGATTTTGTCTGGGATCTTAAGAAATATCGCGTAGAAGAAGACTCCAACGACTGAGAGGAGGAGGAAGAGTTTTCTTCGAGTAGGAAAAGTCGTTTCGGAGGGGGGGGGATCGTTGGATCTATCCATTCTAGCCACGAGAAATTTTATGGAGACAATGTTAAGAGGTAAATTTTTCAAAGCCTCCATCTAATCTATACCCTCTAAAGACAAATAATTAATTAAAACAGTAATTGGGGGAAGGGGACAAGGAGAAATACCCGAAGACCATTTTTTCTAAAAGTCAGGGATTGGTGAAGAGGTACTAGTATTATCCATTTTCCCTTTCGTCGTCCTTTTGTGGGGTGGCAAGTGATCTGGCTGTTCTTTTTCATCTGTAACCTCTGTAGAGAGTCTCGGTTTCGACGAGGGTGGAGTAGTATTTCCCGTGATAACCTCTTGCCTCCTACTATGGTTTGGGGAGGAAGAATTTAACTTTTCCCTGTAGTAAGTACCCCCTCTTGTTCTTAAAGGAAGGTGGCATGAATCCACCAGGTAACCATACTTATGACAACACTGACATCTGAAGGGTATGTTCTCGTAGTTGATTATTTGAGTGTCTGTATAACCCTCCCAAGTTAGGTCAATATCCTCTCCTAGACCTTCCCTGAAATTAAGGTTGACCAAGATCCTTGCAATTTTCCTCTGTTTTGTCTTTTTGAAGGAGAGGTTTGCTTCCAAAAAATCCCCCAGGAAATTTCCAATAGCTTTGAAATAATCTAGAGACCAGAACTGAAGAGGAAGGGCCGACAATCAGACCCAAACATGGATTTTATCCATTTTCTCCCTGGAGGCATAAAAAATGGGACTCCACAGCTTCAACAACATGGGGGAAGAATTTATACTCCATTTTTTCCCCAACACCCATTTAGCATCCTCCTACTGATTAAATTGGAAGGCAAACCAATTTCTACTTAATTTGATAACTTTTGGAGCATATCCCAGATCTTCTTTCCATACCGAATCTGTCCATGAAATCATGGTTTTGAGGAAAAAAATCTACCACTGGCTCTCCCAACCAATGTATGGTTCGCCATCTGCACCACATTGTTCATTCCGACTTCTCGCTCGAGTAGCAGATTGCCCACTTTCCCTTTTGAGGATGGTCCTTTCCTTTTCCTTTTATGGCATCCCTTGTGAAAACCCTTGTCGTCCCACAAAACCTCTAGGGAGTACTCTGTGGTGGGAGCCCTAATGTATAGTGGGAAGCCCCACTGTTATTCAACATCCAAATGGGCCGAGATAAAACCCTTGGATGAGAGGTGAAAACTCCGTGAGTGTAAGGAACCAAACCCCTTGCAACAAAGGTCCAAGTTAGTGTTTTCGCAAGACTGTGTTCCGTCCTCTGACGACCCTCTTCCAGCAGGTTTAGAGCATAGAGGTGGAGCGGTATGCTGAAAAAATTCTTCCTCCTGAGAAAGCCATTCTAAGGCTAGGTCTACGGGTGAGCTGAGAACAGAGAGAAAACTACCGGAAGAGAGAGGATTCGAAGTCAGAAAATCGGAGAAGGAGCCAAAACAACCAGTGAAGGAGTCCGCTCCTTGCAGGGAAGAAGGGGAAGACAAAAATTTTCCGGTCATAGGAGACGGAGGCTTAGGAGACAAGAGCTAGCCAAGCGACGAAAAACCAGTTGTCGAATGTCCTAGAGTAGGGTCAGAGCCACAAAAGGAGGAGAGTGGGGCCATGAGTTCCTTCTCTTTATCCATGGCTGACTCCACATCCACTAAAATCCTGAGAGAATAACGATAGGGGGCAGCTATTGAGGCTGTGATGGTAAGCGGGAGCGGACTGAGAAAGGGCACGAATCTAGGTAAAAAACATAGGTAAAAAAAGAAAGTCCGGTCTATGTTGATCAGAGGTTCCGGAGAAAATTAACCGCAATCTCTCTCCTCAGTGTTGGAAAAAACCACAGACGCCATTCGTCCCTCCATATGAGAATTAGTAATATATATCTATTTTATTATGCTATTATCACCATAATCTCTATAAAATATGTAAAACAAACATTTAAAAAAAATAATTTATTTATTGGTATGATTGTTTTATATATAATCCATTTTTACAACATATGTATTATGTTATAGCATTCATTTTAACCACATATGTATAACTTTATATATATAATTTCAATATAATATAATTATAATTATAATATATATAAGTGCATCGCTATTTATGGCCATGGTGAGGGACATCCTCATCTCTCTTCTTCGAAAACTGGGTCTCAAAGTGAACAAGGAGCCACCAGAATTGGAAAAAACCCTCTCGTCATATGCATATGCAAAAGAAGAATATTTTGAATTCAGCTCTGAGCTTGTGCAGTTCGCCATGATTGTTGAAGATAGGCTTCTCGTTACTTTTTTTGAAGCGTTATCCTCGTCATCATCTTCTTCTCGTGGTGAAAGAAAACTTGTCATGAGCATTTTTTTTTGGTTTCTTTTCATTCATTATTATTATTATTTTTTTTTACATTTTTTTGTTTAGCATTTGAAGATATATCCAGTATGTAGCCATTATACATGAGTATTATACATGAGTTACTTTGGTTAGTGTTTAAAGTTTTTTTTTTTTACGAACAGACTAAAAATAACCAAAAAAAAATTTACTGTAATGAAATTTGAGGGTAAACAGTAAAACATGCAATGTTGGACACCATTGTTTTTGTTTCAAGCGAGATTATGAATTTGTATATCTTAATGCAATTTGAAACTAAAGCTAGGATACATTCAATGCTTACAACATACAACATCACATAACACCAAAATCTATTATGTCAATGTAGTTAATCTCTAGAGTAGTGCATAAGTTTAGTAAATGAAAAGGTCCCATGGGATAGCACAATTGGTTAAGACATGCGCACACTCTTTCAGTTTGGGGAGAGGTCATGAGTTCGAAACCTGTGTCCCTTGGGACTGCGAAGCTTTATCACTCCCATACCAACCACTATGTGGGGAAGTATCTGGGGTGAGTTTCGGAAGTATCCGGGGTAGAAACCGTGGGCTCCCTTGGAGACGTGGGTTTCGGAAGTATCCGGGGTAGAAACCGTGGGCTCCCTTGGAGACGTGGAACTTGGTCTTATGTGTCGGGATTTGGTGCTTGGATAGAAATTTGTGTTGAGCGCTTGATGGCTCGGGGTTCAACTTGGAGATTGGGCCTGGAGTACACTATGCAACCCGCGGGTTGTCTCCTTGGCACTTGGTGCTTGTTTTAACTCTTGATGTTGGTAGTTGTTTGTTTGGATATTAGTCACAGTGATTGGAGTTGTAGATGGGCCTGAGTGGACTATTTACAGTAGGGTAGAGGCCAGGGAAACACAAATAAGGGGTGGCGGGATTAATGCGAACGCTAGCTACAATGTCTCTCAGTTCTCTGGGAATGATATGCACAACTACGACGCTAAATAAGTTACCTCAGGGTTGGCCACCGAAAGTTAAATTCTAATTCAGCTTCCGATTCGAGTTGGGTTGGTGGTGGCTACGACTTTTTAACCACGACAGTTGATTCTTTACAGATGGGTTTCTTCCAAGACCTCGAGATTCTGTTTGATCTCACACAACAGATAATGTCATCCTTGCAGGGACGGTCTCTTAATTTGGAAACCCATCATTTCTCTACAGGAGGTAAGTTTGATGGGTATCTAGTCTTCAAGAGGTGGAGCATTGTTTCTGCATTTTGGAACTTGGAAGATGCCAGGGGATTGAAGGACAGTTTCTAGCTTTCCTGAACGGGCAGCGAGGGTTTCAGACTTCAGGGGTTGATTTATATGTGAGGGTTTTAGTCTAATTTTATATGCGAGGGTTTCAGTGTTTTATTTTGTGGAGTAAATGTGAGGGTTTCAGTGCATTATTTTATCTCGAGAGTTTCAATGTTTGATTTTGTGCAATAAAAGCAAGGGTTTTGGCCTTTTGATTTTGTGCAGCAAATGCGAGGATTTCAGTGTTTGATTTTACGCCGTAAATGCGAGGGTTTCATTTTTATTTATTTATTGTCATAAATGTTGCTGAAGAAAGCCAGGGTTTGGTTGATGTTGTGTAGGGTTTGTGTTGTGGCCTAGCGCGTCAGGGCTTCATGGCTTGCATTTTTAGAGTTGTATAAAGCTAGGTTATTAGTGGAAGAATGATGATGAAGCTAGGGTTTCATTCTTGGCTTGTACTCTGGCAAGTAGATTTTGACGGTGGAGTTTTCTGAACCTGGGATTTGGGTGCTTTGTTTTCGATCATGTGTGAGTTCTAGTTTTTTCTTGTTTGGGGTATTTAAGAAGCCAGAGTGAAGGGTGTAGTTCCGAGGTCTAGTTTTGATATTTAAATAGACAATTCAAGGATATAGTTTTGAAATTTATTTTTGATGAGGTAGGTATAACAGGGTTTTTAGAATGGCAGCAATTGCTAATTTGGCTAGAGTTTGCGTTGTTGAGCTTGTGCTATTTGGGCCATTGCTAGCAAGAAGATAAGTTGGTGTTTCAGTCACTGCACCTATTTCACTTAATGTTTTGGTCATTACATCTATTGCAGAAGATGATATAAAATGTCTTAAAAATATAAAGAGAACGATAAGCGACCCCCACGACTATCTTTATACCTGGAATTGCAATAATAAAACGGATGGGTTATTATTTCAAAAAGATTTCTAGGCAAAAGTGATCACCAGGAGATTGTTGACGAACCTGTAGGTCAAGACCTTGACCAAAACAATGAATAAAGAAATAAGTCAAGTTGAGAGAGATGAAAATGCTCTCAAAAGTACCATTACATTTTGATTGCTAACAGAAATAATAAAATGAATGGAAAAGATAATGATAACCCATAACCTTAGATAACCTTAGAAGAGAGTAGATCTTGGAATTGCTAACAGGTTTGTTTTCCTTTAAATGGGAGTCCTATCTTGAAAGTTCTTGTAACGACCCTAATTGAATAAATGATTAAAGATTACAAAGAAAAATTAATTAAAGAAAATAAGTGTGAATAATTAAGTAATAATCAAACTGAAGATTACATTTAATGAATTGTGACATAAATTTAAGAGATAAATAAAAAATGGGATAACAGGGATTGCGTATGTTGCAAAGGGTGGCGTATGCAGGGTGAGAAGCCCAGAAATCCCGAGAGGATAAAAATGTTAATAAAGAAACGAAGGATGGAGGATGGGGGTGGTTGAGGAGTGAATGCGTGAGTTGGCAGGGAGGAATAAGGGAGGGAAGAGGGGGATGTGTGCACCATTTGGAAGGGGAGGAGGGAATGGATGCGGGAGACTGTTGTTTTACCATCTGCAGAGAGCCGAGAGCTTTACTGTGATATGTGTGCTCAGATTGAGACACGAGACTTACTGGTTATGACATATTGATCAGGGAGGCATCGAGTTGTTAGAGGTTTTGGGCACGGGGGTCAGGATATCCGTAGATATCCTGGAGCTAGGCCGTTTTCCTAGTTGGCAGGGTGGACATTAGTTTTGGGCAGTTATTTCTGTGTCTGTGGCAGGACTGGACTATGTAGCAGAGAGCAAGGTAGCAGGCAGCATAAATTAGCATCAGAACCAGGTACTTTGTCAAGTCATGTATTATTTCTTTCTGCCATGAATTCAGTATTTATTGATAAATCTAAGCTACTGAAGTTTCTGTTATGAAAATCAATATTATGCTTGAAAGTTATTGTTTCAGTTTATTTCATAAAATGTTTATGAGACTTCATGATGTTTAGAATTATATTAGGCTGTTACATATAGAATTATATTAGGCTGTTACATATGGTATCAGAGTGTCTTAGTTCGAAATCTGGAGCCTAAGGGACGAAACCCGGAGTGTTAACTCCAACCACACTTAACCTGTAAGAGATACACGTTCAGTTTGATTAAAGGGGACTGATACATGATACAGTGTAGTATCCAAGCTGTTAAGCACGAAAAAGAGAAGTCATAGCTTAATTTTCCTTGAGCAATGCTGCTAATGAAGTTTCGGGTAGAATAAGCACCTGAAACCGATGAAAATGTCGTGGGAAGCTTCTGTCGAAGGCTTGAAACTGGTAAGATCCAATAACTACACAAATTATACTAAATAAAATGCAAAAGACATTGCGAGACCTTGAAAAGGCCTACTTTACCTCGAACTTACCTAAATGGGGAACTGTCGATGCGCACGCTGAAAAAGGAAATTTAACAGACTTATATTACGCAGGAACAGTAAAACTAGTTGCCTGTATTAGCCTCGATGATTGTAATAATGTAAAAATTTCAAGAACCATAGACCCATATAAAATTTCAACCGTGCCAAAAAGAGAAATTTTTACATTACGTAATGTTTCATGTAAATTAATCATTATCTCAAAGAAGAGCTGCCTATTACACGGGAGGACGGATCTACGCCGTCAGATCTTGGATGAAATCTCGTTAGCCGTTAGATCTAGATAAGTTGCGCGGGGTTTAATCCCTAGCGTGCATAGGAGGAGTCATCGGGAAATCTGAGTCATCGGGGATTTGTTAAGTCTGAGAATCGAGGCCTTGTGGTTCTCGAAATCCCGAGAATGGATCCTAGCCGTTGATCTTGGTGGGACACGCGTCAACATTCTGGGGAGGCGTCGAGATTTTACTCATCGGGAATTCCAGGAGTGTAGAGTCGTTGTATTAGGAAATCGCGATCCACGATTTCCTGACACGATCGGAGCCGTTCGATTTGGGGGACGCGTGTCGCAGATCCGGAGAAAGTCGGGCATCAGGAATCGGGAATCCCGTGGACTTAGGCACATTGGTATCGGAAACCCCGAAACAACGAGAAGCGATCTGGACCGTCCATCTGGAAGGGCACGTGGCAGAGGATCCTGAAGAGTCGTGGATCGGGAAATCAGGGTTTTCGAAGACAAAGAAACCTCATAGTTGGGAATCACGATCCGCGATATCCCGACGATGACGTAAGCGTTATGGGACCACTAGAGTCGAAAGGATGACATGTGTCCGTCATCCGAGAAGAGTCGGGAAATCCATGGAAAATCCCGATACAATCAGAGCCGTCCATCTGTGGGACAGGTGACAACCATCAAGAACCCATCGGAAAATCGGGAATCGGCGTATTGGGGATTTCGTGGACACGAAACCTTTGCATTTCGAAACCGCGAAGTCTGAAACCCTGAAACAGCGAGGGGCGATCAGGACCGTCCATCAACGAGGATGCGTGGTGAGAGATCCCGGATAGTTCGGAGTTCAGGATATCGGGAGTTCTGGGGTAGTGAAACACTCGCGCAACGAAATCGCGATTTGCAATTTCCCGATACCACCATAACCGTTGATCCAAGGGACGCGTGTCCAAGGATCTGAAAGGGCTCGGGGTTTGGCATTTCGAGTTTCCTGCATACAAAGGAATCACGACCGGAGAAGTCGCGAAATCCCAAAACGCGACGGGTCCCACAACCATAGCGTTTAAGTGGGGACAGGGGTCAGAAGGTCCAACCTTGCCAGGAGTTAACGATAGGTGGCATCGAAGATCGGGGATCGGGAATCCTAAGGACGTGCGCTCGTTGACATCGCAAACGCCGAAACCCCGAATCTCGATAGGGTGATAAGTGGCCACGGTCACTGAGGCAGGTCATATGGGCCAAGCGCATAAGCGAAGGGGCTAATGAAGAAAAGAACCCATCGGGAAAGTTAAGCACAAAAACCCGATAGGAAAAATAAGTGGCCACGGTCTTGTGAACACGGTCATATAGACCAAGGTATAGTCAGTAAGGGGCTAGCTCTTAGAAACTGAGCCCATCGCGAATCGGGAATTGGAGAGGTAAGGGGATCGTGACGGCGAAAAGTCTGAAACCCTGAACTCCGATACAGAGTCGGGGATAAGCCATGATAGGTGCAGAGACCGCGGCGAGGGAAGATAAGGCCTGTGGATTGAGGCATTCGACAGTGAATTCCGGAGGAAATTCCAAAGAGACGCTTAGGCTCAGTTGATGAAATTGAACGATCCTGTATACCTATAAAACTATATATATTTACACGTATAACTACATGCATATGCACAGACGAACAAATTTATAAAGATAAACGAAATAAATTGAAGGCAGAACACCAAAATCTGTACATAGTTGGAATTACAAGAAAATTATTTTGTTCCAAAAGAGGAAATCACCATTCATTACCATAAAGTAAGGAAGGTCTATGCAAATTCTTGATATGAATAACCTCGCGTTCTTCATGAAGGTACTGAAACTATGCACCACAGGTGGAATGAATCATACCTCTTACTGTAGCTGAGGGCGAGCTCCGCAAAATGTACAGACAAGGGACTGGTTCCCAGAGATTCAAGGAGACTGGACTCCAGGTCCCAAATCTTATCAGGGGCCATATCAAAATACTATGTTTCTGTTTCTACAAAACAAACTGGTGAAGTGCTCTGAACTACGTTGTGAAGGTGAACCATGGCGGGAGAATTCTGAAAAACCTCAGAGCAGAGCAAAGGCAGAGCTGTGGTGAACAAAGACTGATGCGAGGAAAGACCCAACAAGGGAGAAAGTGGGACAGAGGAAAAACGCGTGGAGCATTGAAAGGTTGACAGGTGTAGAAATTGGGATACGAGGGAGCTTATGAAATCCAGACGAGCACGTGGAACCCATGCGTGCCTGAACCCTTGTGAGGACGTTAATCATGTTTATATATATAGTCAAAATGTTAAAATAATTTAATTTAAATTACATAAATTAGTATAAATAATATGTATATATATATAAGGTCGAGATAATTTTCATTATTAATTTAAGCTAAATTAAATTAGTATAATAATATTCTTTTTAAATTAGTTAATTAATTAAGTGTAAGGTTAGGCTACCTTAAAGATATTTAATGATGATTAAGACTTAGACTGGTGGCGCAGGCACTAGGAAGTGGCGAGTAAAGCACAAGACTAATGTAGTCACAGGACGAGGGAACCGATAATTCTTCTTTTTGCAAGAACGAACAAACCAAGCTTAGATGCTTAAACCTGACCCAAACTGAGCCAATTCCCCTGATGGAGTAACGTCTGTTTACAGACAAGTAAAGAAAACTTACGCCCAACCCCGTTTCTAAGTTTAAGTAGCACCCATTTGAAACGTCCTTGAACTCACCCAGACAACTTTGGGGGTGATGCAGGTTAAGTCATACAGGATGGCCATGACTCGAAGGGGTCGAGGTAGGGGAGCGTCGTTACGGGCACCACCGACGTCACCCACACCATCACCACCACCGCCACCACCACCACCGCCCGAACTAGCCCTGATACTACGCTCGTTGGAAGCCATTAACGAGACCTTAAAGGGGCGCCAACCAGCGGGGGCTGAAGTGGAACCCTCACCATCTGGAACCGGTAATCCAGAAGCCTCAAGGAACTCAAAGGGAGAACTTCCACCCGGAGACATCACACGAGAGTTACAGAAGATCAAACTTCCGGAGTTTGCCGGAGGTCGCGCAAGTGAACGCGCGGAAGCATGGTTGGAAGGCATGACAAGGTGTTTTTCCTTAAGGGATTATACGTCCAATTCAAAGGCCAAGATTGCAATTTTCCAGTTAAGGGACAACGCCTTGA
>JZKD02S0228290.1:0-12224 GCA_000966675.3 Picea glauca | reverse complement strand
TATGACTTTGCAAAAATATCTGTTGTTGCCTGGTGATAACCTTCCTGTAACTTTTCCACATATGTCATACAACCTGCGTTTGAGAATCGCTTCTGCACCTCTAGATAAGACTGCACAAAGGATAAATTATCTAACTCTTTCCTCATAAGTAGCCCTCCTTGCTTCCTCACCATCTGCAACTTAATCATTGGTTGATTTGCACATGGTTGACACAATAATCTTCTTAATAAGGAAAAGGCTGGCGCTGGTGAAAATGACCCTGTGTTGTCAATTGAAATATGAAACCTCATAATAGAAGGTTTGAACACCGCGAGTTCAAAATAAGAAATGGTGATTTGATTTGATGTCGCTAGATGGCTGGTGCATTATCCTCTATCTCCAATGATGATTAAGAGTTCGTCACCTAAAACCCTCCTCTTTTTTCCGCATGACATACGTGAGCACAATCTGTCATGATGTCCTGCTAGAACGTGATGAAACGGTGTCATCATTCATTTGCTTCCATTAGCTTTCCATGATGATTGTATTATGTGTTCCGGTGTGTCCTTTTTGGGTTTCTGGATTCATTGGAGAAAAATCTGTGTTAGTGCTTTCACCGGCTCGCTTTCTATGGGGAGTACACTTTAACCATTGAAACCTAAGGATTTCACCAGCTAACTTCAAATTCAAAACAAATGTTAGCTGTTGGAAGGATTTTTCTGAAATTTTTGAAAAGACCTTTTGAGGATCGATTTATTTCTAGGATAAAATCTTAAATCCTGTTTTTTGACACTTCTAAATTCTTAAAATTTATATATAACCCTATTTTATGACCATGCTATCACCTACAAAATGGAAAAAATTGATTGATTCATTTTGGGATATAACACCATGTACCACAAATACCCGAGGTTTCTCTATATATACTTCCTCCTCAATGATCTCATTCAAGAAAGTTGCCTTCACATACATCTGATGAATCCTCCACCTCATAAATGAAGCAATATAAATAGCATCTCGAATAGAAGCATACCCGGTGACTTGAGAAAATGTATCCTCATATCCCACTCCCTCTTTCTAGAAGAACCCTCTCACCATGAAACTCACATTGAACTTCTCGATGCTACCATCTGCAACATGGTTGATCTTGTAAATCCACTTAGAACTCACAACTGAATTCCCCTCCTATCTCAGCACTATGTCTTAAACATCATTCCTCATGATAGAGGTATACTACCCCACCATGGAATATTTCCAAACTTGTTGATCCATTGCTTCCTTAAAACTGGAAGGCTCACCATCAATTATGTTACTCATAAATGCCATATAGTTCAAAAACTTCCTCGAAGACCTGCACTCCATGACTGCACTCCTAGGAGTCTCACTAGCATCCCTCAATGTCTGCAATAAACACCTGGGTATCCTGACATAACTAGAAGGGAATAAATTCTCCTCCCCACCTAAATTATGACTCCTTGAACTGTAATTTGTTGACTATTGGTCATCCTTCGGAGCCGACTACTCCTCGTCCTCTGTCACTGCTAATGACTCTTGAGATCTCCTACATGACAATTTCTCATCGAACTTAACATCTATACTCACAAATTTCTTCCTTTGCATTGGTATGAAGATACCATAATCCTTTTAGGTATCGTTGTATCCCACAAATATACCCTTCTATCCCGAAGGCTCCATCTTCATCCTCTTCTCCATAAGAACATGGATGTAGAATAGACAACCAAAGATCCTCAAATGTCCTATCTTTGGCTTCATTCTTGAGAATGAATCCTCTAGAGTCTTGTCCCCCATTATTTTGTGATGACTCCTATTCTACACATATATTGTTTTGTTGCACGTCTCTTTACAAAGAAACATAAGAAACTTCGGGTCATGTATCATAGTTGTGGCAGAAATGATGATGGACTAGTTCTTTCTCTCCACAACCACATTCTGTTAAGGGTTGTATGAGACTATAATCTCCCTCTTGATCCCTACCTCCTTGCATAAATCCTTGAATTCATTGGAGGTGTACTCTCCCCCATTAGCTGACCTCAATACTATGATCTTCTTCCATGTTTGGTTCTCTACATGAGCCATTAAAGCTTGAAACCGACTAAAGACCTCATCCTCGTTCCTCATAAATAAGATCTAGTTTTCCTGGAAGAGTTATCAATGACATTCACATAGTAAGACAATCCCTGCACTGATGATATTAACATAATACCATTCATATATAAATGTGTAATATCCAATATCCCCTTGTACCTACTCTCGTTTCTTAGAAAAGAAGCCTTGGAATTCTTTACAAGTACACACCCTCTGCACACTGCCTGTTGCTCAGTATTGAAATCTAGAAGACTTGTAGCAATACCCCTCAAAATAGGTATTGCTTTGTATTTTAGGCATCCTAACCTCATGTGTCATATCTCACACAAGTTGTCACTATCATGTACCAAGTCATGAACAGTATTCCCCTGCAACCTATATAAAGTTCCCTCTCTAACCCCAATGACCATTGATGTGTCTGGGCTAGATTTCTATGGACGTATGAATACCTTCCCTCTTTGAAAAGTAATGGAAAAACCTCTATCATCCATAGTTTATTTAGAGCAAGTTCTTATTCACTATTGGTACAGAAATAACATCTTAGGCATCAAACAAACCTCCTAACTCAAGTTGGAACGTAATTATTCCTTCTCCCTTCACTGCATACTTGGCACCATCACCAAGATCCACATGAACCTATGAGGCCCTCTCTGTTAGACTAATAATTATGTGTCATTTTTCTTCCATATGATGAGATACACCATTGTCCAAGTACCACAGACTCCTAGTAGTTATGTTGGTAGAAAGGAAAGAAACTAGTGAAAAATCCTTCTCAAACTTCATTGCAAACTCATATAGTTGTGTCTTTGTTAATGTTGTTGTCTACATATTCCCTCTTCCCTTCTTCTTCTCTATACACTAAGATGCATAATGTCCATTCTTATGAAATTACAAGCACTTTATTTACTTGATTCCTTCTTCTTCCCCAGTTATGATATTCCTCCATCATTGTTACCCTTCTTGTTGGAACCCTTTTCTTTTCCCTTCCTTGTCTTACTGACAAGGGCCAAGTTATCACCACTAATTCCCTGCTTGCTAATTTTAGACTCCTCCTGAATCTCTTCATGGATGAAATCATACCAAATCCTCTGCCAATCAGGGATTTTTTTCCGAGCGTAGACTCCCTTGACAAATCATTCCCAAGACTTGGGAAAACCATTCAATGTCACATTAACAAGATTTTCGTCATCCAATTTATCCCCTATAGTTGTAAGTTGATCATGTATCTAAGTGATCCTCATGAAATATCTGGTAACATTTTCAGATATAGACATCTCCACATATCTAAGTCTATTTATTAAGACCATCTTCCTATTCATGTTAGTGCTCTGGAATAATCCTACCAGGGCATCAAAAATGTCTTTAGTTGTCTTCTTCTTATATAAGGGAGGAATTAGATAATCCTCTCAGCTTTGATCTCCTTCTTCTCATGAGATTCCAAATATATCAGATCTGTCAGTGGAACAACTTCTTTGTCCACTGACTCCCAAAATTCATACTCCTTTAATTCCAAAGGCAGTCTTACTTTCCAATATAGAAAGTTGGATTCTCCATCCAATCTGTATTCAATTCTTAGACTTGCTTTTTCCATCCCTTAGACCTAGTAAACTACTTTGGAAATAACTTGCTATTGAAATTGCCCCTGTATTGACCTGGATGACCGTATACATGCCTATCAGCACTGAAACTCGTATATTCACATAAATTTCCTTATTGAAAATTGCATATGTGCAACTGTCTCCAACGTTCATAAATCCATGAAATCCAACCCTTGATTTATGATTGTTGGTTATGGATATGCTAAGATCTCATTACAAATCTGATAGATATGCTATCAACTACTATGGATGTGAGATATGGATTCCTCTCAGAGAAACTACTCTGATTCCATGTTGAAATCCCTTCCTCTGGCACCTAGGTATATTGTTATCTAGTGATTTCCTTTATGTAAATCAAATGAGTAAATCAAAAAATAACATACACTTGTTGGAATATTCAACTAAAATAAAGATAGAAAAATAAATACTAGAAACCAAAATCTCATAAACAATACACAGAGATATTATTTCAATCAATCTTATCATTCAAATAACTTCAAATCTTACAAGGGCTCTCATACCTGGGATAATTTCCCATAGAGAAATACATAAAACTATATATAGTACCTATAAAACCTAGAAACTATTGATCTATTGCATGACCTTGGTTTTTCATGTTTCTTGAGATGTACATGCCTTTCATTAAGAAACCCCACATATGCACGCCTATCTCCACCCACGTACATGCACTCAAATATTGTACAATAACTTTGCACGATGCAAACCTGTTGTTGTGGCTCCAATCTGATGAAACGCATGTGCCACTGTATATGTTCTCTCTCCTCCCTTACCTGATCTCTAGATAGAAGTCCTTATCCACCTATCCAAGATCTCCTTGAATCGCAGTATGTTGGGATCCAATGCTTCTGAGAAAAATTCGTTCTCTTCTCTGTATCAAGTGTCTCCTCCTTCACCCTTGGCATGCTTTTATAAGATTGAGATATCACCTAACCCTAATCTTCAAAGAAATTGATAGTTGAGATTACTTATTACCTCACCTGAGATCAACGATTGTTATTTAATTCACTAATGCTAATTAAATCATTTCTTTAAATAAAACTCAACTCACTAATTAAAGAAATTTACTTTAATAATTCCTTTAATTAGAGTAAATTTTCCAGGTAGAAGGATTTGAACGACTACCACACATCTATACACTTAGACCTGTGTGAAAGTACCTATCCGATGCTACAAAAATCAACATATCTCTTCACTTGAGATAGAAATAGTGTAGCCATATATATTTGTCAAGTATTTTAGTTTGACTAAATTCTGAAGCATATATCTATCAATCCAAGGTAATTAAACTTATTAGATGCAAACAAAATTTGTGAAGGATGAGTGCACTGATATTTGCTAATTCTAGAAACTAATACATCTAATGCAAACCGTTATCACTCCGGGAAAATCTCCTAGGCTGTAAGTCAGAGATGCCTGGTAACTTAATCTTTTGGTAATTGTTTTCTCAATAATAAGTGTGGGTTTGGATCAAGTCGGATGACTGAATCATTTCTTACTCAAAACATGCATGAACACATTTATATGGACAAGGATTTCAACCATAATTGTTCAGGGAGTTTACAAATAAAGGGATGTATGGAGAAATGACTATTATATCAGCAAAATCACATATAAAGCAAATATGAATGGCCAATTACAATAATCACAGGAATACTTGCAAATTTTAACTTATGAATGCAATGATAAGATGACAGTTATCGAGCATAAACAAACATAACAACATGAATATAATATCCAGGTGCAAGTACAGAATAGACAAGAAGATGAAATCTGAACAAGTTATGGCAAAAGAAGCTTGTATAACTTAATATGAAAATGAGAAGTTTGAGTACATAATATGAAAAAAGTCTCCAAAGTCGAACCCTTAGTTCCTATTCTACCTTTAGCTTTATAGATTTACAATGTAGTTTTGAGATCCTAAAAGCATGGATCAAATATGCTAAAGATAGAAAGTCAAAATTCAGTTTGCAAAAGATATCGAATGATCCCCAAAAATGAGGTCAATCCCAGATTTCATGGTCTTCATATCCTGTAGAGTCATGGTGCAGTGTAGAATAGCCTTCCAAGGCTGAGTGATGACTCTTCCTAAAGATACAAATTCGAATTTGTTGAGGTGAGCAAGCATCCTGATTTTCTGCCTTTGTCAAAGGTACCAAAAATGATTGAAACACCTCTTCTTTCCCTTATCCATCAAAAATAGCTATTGGACCTGACTTGAAAATTCAACAATTGTCCATTCCAAGGGGTTTCAAACCATTCCAACTCAAAAAACTTCGATCTGTGCAAAAATTTGGTCATTCTGGCAGTGAAAAGCTTTCAATGGTTAAACTAGAAGACTCCTGAGTGAATTAACTACTAAAAGCTCTGTTTTTGGTGGTTAATGAACAGTCGTCCTATTTGCCTAAACCACCGAAACTTCAGCTTTGAGAAAATTTCAAAATTTGCAAAAATGATTACCTTGATTCTTTGCTGAATGTTCAAGGTCTTTTGGACGATGCAACCCTTGTACGTGTAGATCTGCGAACTTCGAATGGATGTGTGGAAGGCTCTGGTGTATCTACCATGGTTTTAGATAAGTTGGCTAGAGTCTCCAAACATGTTTGCTCCTATGTTGGAAATTGAGAATATTTTAATTTGAGCCTCAGAATTCTGAGCTGTCTGTACAGCTTCATGTTCTCCCTTATCAACACCTTGTTTTTGTCTTTGATCTTGTCATGCTTTTCTTTGAGGGTTTGGTTTATTTTGAAAAGATCTACATTTCTTTCAGTCAAGTCTATATTAGCCTTTTTAATAACTCTTTCCAAGACTTCCAATTCATAGAATTGTTGCATGAGCTTATTGATTTTTTGTGCCCTAGATGCTTTAGGCTTACTTGAAGAGGCTTTTGCTAATGGTGGATTGTGTGCCTTTGGAGGAGTTGGTGAAGGTAAGTTGGAACAATCGTCTACAAATTTTCCAGCCTGTACATTACCTTGTGTCTTTGCTAACTCCTGTTCTAGTTATGAATCACTATAGGGTAGGTTTAAAGGGTTACTTCCTTCTACAGGGTCCTTGGACTGCTCACCCTCAAGCTGTAACTTTCTTTTGATTCTTTTCTTTTTAACAGATGATAATTTTGTCGGATCTCTTGGTGGTGAGATGCCCTTCTGTTTTCTGTGATTGCTGTTAGGATTAATGGTCTTCTTAGTGGCATCCTTTTTACCCTTCTCATGTTGTTTCCAGTCAGTCCGGAATTCATTCCATAAGAGGAAGTAGTTCCAATCTACCTGCCTTTTCTTCAATGACTCTTTGACAATGAGAGTAATGAGTCCTTGATGAGACAATCTACTTGCCACCTTAGTGGGCTTAGCCTTGACCTGTCTAGCCATTTTAGTGAGGTATTTGTGCAAGTAAAATGGTAAATTGATGGGAGATCTCCTTGTGAAGTGATTTAAAAGTTTAAAGTGGTAGAACATGACTCTGTTGTATCTATCTTCATAGGTGATATAGACAAATATTTCTTTCAGGAGAGATTTCCATTTAGGTTCCAGATAAGACATTGGTATGTCTTTTTTCCATGTAAGATCTTTGTGCAGAGGCTATAGGTAGGACCTAAATTCAATGTTTGAAGGTACCGTTGATTTGAACCAACAATCACCTATTCTAGGAAGACCCGTGAACTCAGCTATGGCTACCTCTTCAACCACAAACTGCTCCTTTCCCACTGTTGTTGTTCTTCCATCATACGAGCTAGCAAAAGTCTCGGATCCTGTTGATGAAAATCTGCAAGTTTTTCACAATACGTATAGACTCCAGTTTGCTTGAAGAACTCAGCCACCTCAGGGTGCACCTGAAGGTACCAAAGTCCATCCAATTCGGCCCTTAGAACTAGCCCTGCTTTCGGCATTAGTAAATGATGACTGTACCTGTGAATAAGAAAAAACTTCATGCCAGGGAGACAAAGACTCTATGATTTAGGATGACAAAGAGTATGAATCATAGAAAAGAAAATGGGATAGGGTGACACAGAGTTTAGATCTCTAAGCTCAATCACTAACCGAGTTTAGGAAATAGACTAACTGAAAACATGATGAAAATTTTAAGTTTCACTGGGATATACATTTAAATTGAAACAGTATGGGTGTTGAACTTACCTGATGACTCGACCTGGCTTGATTGGTATGAAAATTGTCTTGAGAGTGATTTTTTGGACTCTAACTGTGCTCGACGATCACCATGAGAAATGGGATTGTGATATCTGGATATGCGTTTGCTTGATGAAATCACGGGCTCAAGACTATCTCAATAACTCCAGAATTCGAATTGATAATGAATGGAGATCAAATCAGAGATTAAACGGGGTCATAATGGATTGTGTACTTGTGACTGGAAATGGTGAGAGGCTATGTGACTAATCATTTCTGTTAGTAGGGAAACATGCATGAATTTCTGTATCTTCGCCGAGTCTTAATTTTGAAAATACAAATGCAATTGAAAGGACAACAAGATATCAATCTTTGGATAGATATAACAAGAACGTGCATACCTTACCACCTTCATGAGCTTTCAATGGTTATGTTTTCATCATTGCGCCAATTGACAACTGGCTTGTGCGAAAGCATAGTCTTTTCATTTTTCCCGTTGAAATCTTTTCGGTAGTTAACCACACTTTCGCTTTTCTTTCTTAACTACTGGGAACAAAGGCTTTCAATGGTTAATGAGCGCGTTTCAGGCTCGCCTAAACCACCAAAACTTGAGATTCTATCTTTTGCTTGACCAAACCAAATCAAAAGTTCTTTCTGAGTTTATTTACAGAAAATAGACTCTCTAACCTACCTACAAAAATTTAGGAATAAATTTTGGACCACAACCTATCACCTCAAAAGAAAAATTTCCACCAATTTATTTGAGGAGATAACACAAACTTAAAGAAAACAATTTTAAAGTTTAACTCATGTACTAAAATCTATTCTCAAGACTAAGGGATTTGTTTAACCTTCAATTGGTAGAAACATTAGTACTGGCTCAAACACTAGGTGTAGATATGTACTCATACTATGTTCGGTGAAATAGTGTAAATTCAAATGAGTCACCTTAAGCTGTGAGTCATGGTCTAATTTTAAACTTGAATGAAAAGTACAAGAAAATAATTCTTTGTAAAGACGATAAATCAGTCTATCAAATTCTTCAATTAAAATCACTCACTATTATAATCCTCTTTCAAACTTAACTACTAAATTTCAAAAGTTACATGTGATTACAAGAATTATAGAATTTCCTGTAAATTTTAGACAATTGAGAGAATTCTTGTGTATACTAAGTTTCCTGTAATTTCGGAAAAATTACGGGAATTGACTGTGTGTACAAGAAATCATAGAAGCTTATCTTTACTTATAGGAATTGCATAAAAGAAAGGAAATTACAAATACAATTTAATTCTACTGGAAATATTTAAATAAAAACACAACACATACCAAGGGGCCCTCCTGGGATATGTTATCTAGTAAGCTCAGGAGACTAAGAATATAATAACACCATGAATTTATCATAAAGTCTCTTTATATTTAGCAGTTGCGAAATATTACAGGTTACAAAATGACTCTTCAAGAGAAATATCAAATTCTTCACCTCCCCGTTTACATTGTTTGACTCTGATTTTATAGATTTAAATGGAAAAATCGAGTATGTCCATAATAGAATTGTGTTCCTAACTATGTGTAGAAGTTACAACCTGATCTTGTATTAAGCAACATAGATAGGAGATCTATGATTACCTAAGTTGTTTCCTTGATTTTCTAAGTGGGAAATCAATTCATCCTCCTCCAACTTCAAATCCCATATTTGTAGATTTTAACCTTGTAAAAATAATTATTGCAAAAAAATTCTAAATAAAAATAGAAAAGATACAATGGCACACACACACATTACATGTATAGTTTTACCCTAGAAACCCAAAATGGGAAAACCAACAACCTGTTTAGAGTCACACATCTAATATTTTATTCATATTCATTGTTTACAATAAAATATACATATAGAATATCGAGGAATAAAAATCCCTAATACATTGACCCTGATTAGTCAAAAACCTTAATTGTTAGAAAACCATCAGCGAAAATCGTGTACCGAAAAACTGCCAAAAATGAACGCAAAAAAACTGCCAAAAATGGACCAAATTTTTTTCTCGGGGCCTCTCACCCCTGAACCCCTACAACCCTCCCAGTTAGGGGGTGCTAAGGACTCCCCAAACCTCAAAAATATTTTTCTCCCATATCAGTGTACAGTACATGGGATCAATTTTGCAAATAATATAACACATACCCAACAATATTTAGCAAGTCGTTTGGCATGTGTTTGACTATAAATGACGACAACAAGAAATCTAGAAGAATATGATTTGAATAAACACATATACATCCCATTTCATGCACTTTCTAAAGAATTTTTCTCATGAGTCACCTAATTGGGCTCAGTCTACCCAAAATCCATGTCATGGAATCCCTTGATTCATCCTCATAAATATGAATTTTACATGTAAATATCACTGCCTGTTGGATGCTTCCAATTTTGACTGAAATGTTAATCATGAGTTGGAGGTGGCCACGCTTGAGTTGATTATGAATTGAGAAACATAAAACCCTATCAACACTTCTAAGAACAAAACCCTAGTTCCAAAATTTCACCTAGAGTTGCGTAGATATATCAACCTTGGAAGTCATTTTCTATTTGATAACAAGAAATTTCTATGTAAACCCTCACTAGTAAAACCAAGTGTAATCCTTCTTAATTTATTAAAAATAAATGATAATAAACCACTTGAACATATGGAGGTGTATCATGGAATTTTTATGAAGAAATATGGTGGAAATTGTTTTAAATGTGTGAAATGATGCGGTGAAAAAAATGGTTTAAGTGATAGAAAAAATGACAAAATATAGACCCGACAATCTCCAAGAATACAGATTTGATGTTTCCAAAATATATCCTTTGGTTGAAAATCCTAAATCGACTGAAAATTGTGATTTACCAAGGAAATGTAGACACATTAAGATAGACAGAGTATACATTAGTTCATGCACCCGTGGAAAGAAAAAATATTTTATGAGAACAACAAAAGTTCAGATTTCAACGGGACAAAAGGTTAAATTGCCAAATATTTCTATTGGGCTCGCGATGATTGCATCCAAGGCTAGAGCACCAAAAACAAATATCATTGAGAACTACAAACTCAAATTGTTTTTCACCGCTGAGTGCCTCATGCATTTAAACCATCAATTAGTCAATTCTTGCATGCAGTCTCCTATGTTTGTAGAAATCGAGGACAGATTCAAGGACATGGTAACTCACTTTCCATCTCTTGATAAAACATGCAATTCTCCTACATCATTTGAGTGTATGACGATTAAAATTTTGGGATCGATGTTTTATTTGAATCTTATTGTGTTAGAAGGATTTGGGCATGGTGGATAGTGGTTGAGTTTGAATGCGGAGTCACTCCTCATAGGTTCACCTAGGCTTCTTGAATGGAGAGTGCATATGATAAAGAAAGGAGATGAAGCATGGTGCCTCAAATTTGATGCAAACGGGTCTTAGGAACACAAAACCAATGTTCAACCAGAAAAAATTATAGAGAAGGAGTAGAGAATACTTATATCAACAATATCAAATGTTACTAGATAATGGGCAGATCATATTAATGTCTAGATCATTGGTGCAAATCAATGCAAATGTTAATTATTATGAGATGAAAATACTACAAATCAGAGATACCTAGAATATTGATAATGTGATTGATGCTAATTACGAATAGATCTTTATTCTCCTTACAAACTGTCTTTGATCTCATAACATAGAGGAGGAAGATCAGATTGTACTTGAGAAGCTAGATTGCTTTCACATGCCAAGAGTAGCCATCATGCATAAACTCAAATTCAAATCACTCATGGAAAACTACCATGGAGACATCACGCCCTTAATACCATAAGTGTTATGATACCTATTGAAGAAATAGAACACTCAATATCAGGACAAGAACTTTGGTGGAAAAGAGGCCTCAAGCCATATTCTCTAATATCTCACATGTATTCATCTTAATTATACAAATATATAATAGAATAATGAAACCACCTCAATTTCTCTCACATCGACACCTCATCAAGAGATAAGGTAGGAGGAGGAAAAATAGGAATCTAAAAACAGGCTTGGGAGAAAAATTGTATCCTTAAATGTGAAATACATAGGTGGTATACTAGGACTTCATTATTGTATATGAGTAAGATGATAACACTCATTCCATTCCAGTAGCCATACACAAAGAAATGCGTTGTCATGCTATATTAGTTTCAAAATTGTGAAATTACTCGAATAAGTATTTCCACACAGGTCTATGTGTCTAGATGTGTGGAAATCATCCAAAACCTTATGCTCTTGAATTTACATTAATTAAAGGAATTCTTAAAGTAAATTGTTTTTATTAATTAATTATGTAATTAATTAATTGAGTTATTTAAAGAAAGTGATAAAATTAATTAACATGTTTCT
>JZKD02S0228279.1:10871-21604 GCA_000966675.3 Picea glauca | reverse complement strand
TACACAAATTTAAATATTGTTAAACCCACTTACATAACAAGACACACACGGTGGTCCAGTGGTCGGAGACTCGTTGCGAAGACGTTGCGGTGGGGAGGTCCGGGGTTCGAATCCCTCGGGCCCCAAAAACTTTTGACATAGCCCTCATTGACTAAAACCGGGGTGCCATGTGGTAGCCTGTGATTGGGCCACGTGGCACCCTTACATCCAACCGATGCATGCCACATGTCGACCGATGATTCATCCACTTCAACCAACCAAGATATGCCATGTGTCCATCATTGATTTGCCCACGTCATCTGCCACGTCAGCTCGCCATACAGTCCAGTCATCATGCTACGTCAGCGCCGTACTGCCACGTCGACCTGCTGCGTCAGCCCTGCCGTACGCTCTATCAGCTTGCCACGTCAGCTGCTGACGTCACCCGTGCCATGTGTCACCCTTTCAGTGGTGACATGTGTCACCTCGGGATTGGTCCAGCTGTACACCAAAAATGCCAAATCTGCCTGACACGTGTCACTGCCTGAGGCTGCCACGTGTCATGTACGTACCTGCCATGTGTCGTCTCCTGGTGCTGCCACGTGTACTGTACGGACCTGCCATGTGTCGTATCCTGGTGCTGCCACGTGTCCTGTACGGACCTTCCATGTGTCCTGTATGAACCGACACGTGTCTTGTACAGACTGTACGGACAGGTACAGTCAGCATCCAAAAATTTTGCCTGTTTGGCTTGGCGGACAGAATGCGATATCTTCTTCATACGGACTCCATTTGACAAAGTAAATATACCACCAGAATCAGGAAGACGAGACGGACGCAACGGTGTTGGTTTCGTCGGATTCCGAGCACTTTTATTTTTGAGCATTTTTCATGCCCTGTCAGGCTTCTGAATTCGATTTCGGATCACTATCTAAAGTCGATACATAACCTCAATGTTCCATTTTTTTGACAAAGAGTATTGGTGCAAACCAAGGTGAAACACTCGGACATATGTACCCTTTCTTCAACAATTCTTTCAACTGCATTTGTAATTATTTTAATTCCGGTGTACTCATTGTGTAAGGTTTTTTTGATATTGGGGCAAATTCTGGCACTAAATCAATAGAGAAATCTATCTCCCTCTTTGGTGGAAACCTTGGTATTTCTTTCAATACATCTTCAAACTCTTGCAATATTGAAAAATATTCAAGGCTTGTCCCTTTTGTCTTTTCTTGCTCGTCCACATGGGTTGCATACAATTGACATCCTTTTCTGAAACATCTCTTCAGCTGTAAGGCTGAAATGTCGCTTATATAAATGGGTCTTGGAACTCCTTTCACAGTTCTCTGTTTTACTTCTTCATCAAGACATCTAAATCTCTTGTTATGACAATCTAGAACAACATGATGCTTTTCCAACTAATCCATTCCAATTAGAATATCATAAGACCACAATGGTATAATATTTAGATCAACATTAATATTCACACCATAAGACTTATGGAAAAACCTCTGACCATATCATGAATTCTCCTTTTGGTTCCAGTGGCTAGATGAACCAAACTTGCTTTTTCAATCTTACTTTTCTCCAAATGTAATCTATCCACTATTTTAGAATCAATGTAACAATGAATTTCTCCCGACTCAATTAAAATAACAACATGGTGATTGGTGATCTTACCTTCCACCTCTATCATATTGGATTGGTACTCTGCTTGTTGATCATCTAAGGCTGCATATATTCTTCCCATGTCTTCTATTATTCTAGCCTCTTGGATGTTGTGCACAGTATTCACTTTGTATTTTTTGTGAGGGAAATACTTGTACAAGTGATCTTCTTTCCATCCACAACATTGGATTGGTGGTCTTCCCATTTTTCCAAGTGAGTCTTCTCTCTTGGATTCATCCTTAACATACTTGTCGGGCTTATTTTTATTTGGGCAATTTCTATTGAAAGGATGTTTTAATCCTTTCTTTCTCTGATCAAACTTCTCTTTCTTCTGATCCTTCCAAGTTTTTTGCAAAGACTTTGCTCATACATGTACTTAGCCTTCCTAATGGTCTCAACCAAAGTCTTGGGCTCATCATATTGAACCTTCTCTTTATAAAATGAAGGAAATCCACTCAAAAACCTCTGTATTTTCACCTTCTCATCTTTTATAAACCTTGCATACTTTAGCTTACCTAAGAAATTATTTTCATACTCTGCCATGGTCATGCTTCCCAACCTGAGCTCAAAGAACTCCTGCATTTTCTTGTCACATAAGTGCTCTGAAAGGTACTTTTTCTGAAAATATTTCTTGAACTTCTTCCAATTGATCCTACTCTCATTAATGTGCTCAACTTGCTTCAACTGATCCCACCACATAAAAAATTTCCCATGTAAATGGTATGTGGAAATTATAGCTTCTAGGTTTGATGAGTAGTTATGTAATTGAAAATACCTCCTGAGTCCAAGAAACCATGCTTCAACATCATCTTCCCTTTATCTTTCACCATCAAAGGATGGTGGCTTAAGCTTCCTCAACTCTCCTTGCAAATTGTCCAATTCATGTCTTCTTCTTTGGTGCATAACCAGAGACACCTCTGGACTACTTATGGAATCCTCAGATGCGTAAAATTCCCTTGCTGAGTAAGAAGGTGAGTGATGTCTATGAGTTCTCTTAACACTTCTTGATTAACCAACTCTTCCGTAGTTATCTCTTCTTTCATGATATCTTCCATCTTCCTCATGTATTTAGTTTGATCCATTCTTTCTTTTCCTCTACAACTGATTTAAGCTTTGCATTACTTGAGCATTTATCTATTTCTGTTCTCTTATTAGCCTCTCATTGTCTTCTTTGTAGCTATGCACTTTTATCATCAGGATTCTCACAATTTCTAATAAGGTTTCTTGCTCCCCTCTACTCTTTTTCCCATTTGATTCTATCTCTGCATTAGCAACACCGATGTTTTTCCCATTGGCCTATTTATCATGGCTATAATCTCCCTCTCCTTTTTCCATTTCTTGAAAATGCATTCTTATAATGAACCGATATGTTTATAACCCCTAATTCTGCAAAATGTCTAAGCAACCATTTTGTTATAATTATGCATACTATAAAACTTTTTCCAAACAATGCTACAGATCCTTTTCCTTCTCAACTCATGAAGAAATATATTATCATTCTCCAAATTATAAAAATCCAATTTATTCTACTACGAATCATATTTCTAATGACTGTACTCTTTCCTCATTCTGATATCTAAGCTGAAAGTTATGGCTTCCCAAAACAAAATTCACTTTCACCCTCTTTTTTTTGTTTTGCAACAAGATCTTGTCAAATTTTCCATAGCCCCTTTAAATAGGTACAAAATTCAAATTCTTCACATATGCTTCCTTCAATCCACTTTCCTTGTGACCATGGCTCTAAACCATGGGCTTAGTCACTCTAAGTGACATTCCTTTAGCGCTTTTCCCTTATTTTTCTACACACTAGATTGTTCGCAAATGTCTGAGGGCTTGGTTACTTCTAGGCCCTTTGCGCCTCAACCCCTTTACCTTATCATGAGACCGACACTAGAACCAAGTCCTTCGGACTTCGGCTTTTGGACTTCAGCCTTCAGAATAATCTCCCTTTTCAACTTCCAACTCTTTCGGAGTAAACTTCACCGAAACACTTATATTAACTCCACTGGTAGATGAGATGGTTGAGATTTAATATCCCATAGATTGTATGATCCTAACTCATCTGGAGGCTTAAACGAGATTGATGTTCATGACTTAATCTGATGTTGAGATGTATGGCCTTAATCAATTTAGAACTTTGGTGCTCCGGTACTCTAGAACATTACAACTCCCAAGTCGATCAACTCTCCCGAAGTGATACCTGCCGAAGCTCTTACCCTATCCTTCCACTGTTGAATTAGACGGTCATGAGAACTCTGAGAGGGTCTTAGATCAATAGACTGCATGAATTCGCTACTCYGAGACTYTGACACTTTCACTGGTAGAGATGTTGGACATTCCCGGAGGCCATAATACCAGAGATGACATTGCATTTGAGGTCASCTATGATGGCGTGGACCCTTGGTATGTGTTCCACGTGTCACCCATAAATGGATACGTTGAGGTCCAAAAGGCACTAAATTCATGTGACACGTGTCCCCACACGACATCCCTACCATGTGACATAAGACACATCATCATCCAAGTGAACGATCCACATTTCTCTGCCCCAGATTTGATGGCTTGCATTAGTACTCTTAAATTCTTCCCTCAATCTAACGGTCGACGAGATTTCGGGACTTCGACATTCCAGGACTCTGGGTCACAACAATTCTAAAATGGTTTGATTCTCCCGAATTTAAACTTCCCAAAGTTGTCAATGTCGAATGACCCCCACCAATGACTGAGATTTCACCTGATCCTCCTATCAGATCAGACGGTCGACAAGACTTTGCGACTCTAGCCTTTTTTCATGCTTTTTCCATGTCTCCCATAATTTCATAAGTGATGAAGTTCCACAGTCTCCATCTCCTGCTTGAATTCAATCGACAGCTAACGATCGATCAACTTGATCTGACGGTTGGGACTTAATCCCACCTAACCCTGGTTTTACATCTATCCGATGATCCTCATTCACCTGACTTTCGATCTAATGATCTAGGACTCCTTGATTCAACGGTTGTGATTGCTCCCAAATTTCAATGGGGAATGGTCAAGAATCTATGATCCTTTATAAAGGATCTATGTCTTGCACGACACTCTGGCTTCTGCGCGATCTCTACAACGCTATCACTCCTGAGCTTCAAGATCTCAATGACACATTCATTCTTAAGGACAATACCATAATACCCTATCCAATAGTTTTGACCCATACCAGTCCGGTGTTTCAACCAGAAGCTCTGATACCAATTTGTAACGTATCAAACCACCTAGAGGCTGGGAACGCTACTTCAATCTCACTTCTGAACTAATTTCAAATTCTGATAAGTTTTAATTAATAAAAAGGCATGAAATAATCACATGCAGATATCAAGTTTCATGCTACAACATAAAAGAAATTAACCATATGTCATGCACAACAATAACTAGCAAGCATGCATATTATCAATACAAATTTCATAGATAAATAAATACACAACGAAAATAATTATATAGGTAAATGAAACCATGACAGAGAGCACTTATATTTAATGAAATGAATCACCAACTGGCTGTAGACCAAGGACGTTCCACTTGACCATAGACACTATTGTTCCAAGTCTCAACAACAATGTCACCCCTGAGCCAGTGCTATGAATCCATAAGGACGGTTCCAAAGTGTCACTCAACTTCCAAAACCAGTCAGCACTCAAGCTCCCATAGGATTCTCAACACACACAAAAATTCAAAGTACACCAACTCTCTTCTACCCAACCTACACAACCCAAGAGAATGGACCCACTTCTCTTCTATGTAGTCCCTCAGGTTGTCCACCTCCTTCCAGGGCTCCAATGCATCTGGTCAAGAATATCCATGTTGGGACTCTCAGGATTCACAACCGTGGGAAAAATTTAATGCATGTCAATGAATCTCAGACATGCATGCATTAATTCAGGGCTGGAATACACCAACAATCATTATTGCCAACCAAACCATGAATCCTCTCCACAATTTGTTTCTCTTTCCCAAGCCAAGATCAAAATGAATGAAGAATGAAGAGTGGGTGAAATAATGAATGGAGAGAGAACAAAATAAACAATGTGAACAACGAACAATGGGAAATGAGTGAGTGATTGTGTGAGTGAGTGAATGAGTGAATGAGTGAACCCCCCAAAAGACCAAAGATAGGTTTATATAATTCTTGGAATTAGAGAACCACAAGGTCTTCCCCTAAGAAGCTCATGTAACTGATATTATCCATTAAAACAAAAATGGGTAAATAAAATATAAAATAAATACTTGTCCCCTCAAGTCCCCTCTCTTGTGGAATCATATCCCCCTATAACTCGTGTCCTTGTCTGTCTAGAAGCCAATGATGTATTTATTATTAATAATGATCAAAACATTACATTTCCTAGGAACAATGACATTTTTAATTATTTGGGCACTTTGACCTTTCATAATTTAACAAAATACATTATTTAATATGGGGCTCAAAACTATGGTATTACACTTATGGAGACTAACGCAAGGTAACTCTTTGTGTGGAAGATTTATGTAATCTAAATACTTCCTTGACATGTCTATCGAAGAGTGGTTTAGAAAGCCTGGAAAATCATCCAATGGGTCAAATAGTTTATAAGGATTTGGTATTGTATTTCCCATTGGTGGGTGAATGGTCTATTTAGAAAATAGGTAATGGGAGGTCGATTTTCCTAGGAGAGGATCCTTTTCTAGGGGCGAGAAATTACTTTCAATGCTCTGATTCCTTGATTTAGTCTTTGAGGGATCAAAACATTTTTAATTTGACATGTCTATCAAAGAGGTTTATAAAGCCAAGAAAATCATCCAATGGGTCAATAGTCTAGAAGGATTTAGTATTGGCTTTCCCATTGGTGGGCGAATGATCTGTTTGGAAGATAGGTAATGGGAGGTCGATTTTCCTAGGAGAGGATCCTTGACTAGGGGAGAGAAACGAATTTCAATGCTTTGATTCCTTGATTTAGTCTTTGAGGGATCAAAACATTTTTAATTTGACATGTCTATCAAAGAGTGGCTTGTAAATCTAATAAAATCATCCAACGGGTTAATAGTATAGAAGGATTTAGTATTGGATTTCCCATTGGTGGGAAAATGGCCTATTTGGAAAATATGTAATGGGAGGTTGATTTTCCTAGGAGAGGATCCTTGACTAGGGGTGGGAAATGCCTTTCGATGCTTTGATTCCTTGATTTAGTCTTTGAGGGATCAAAACATTTTTAAGTTGAGCGATGCAAAGGCTATTTCCCCCTAGCCTAGAGGAAGGTTGGGTTGGAAATAAATTGAAGTGTTAGGTTTGTCTGAGGAAGAAGCCATTGAATGGGGAAACTATATCAGTATTTTGATCACTAATTTAAACATCCTTGAGGACAAAGTCCCTAAGAACCTGTGTTGGTCAAAGAATCCAAAGTCAAGGGAGTTCATAGAGAAATTGGTATATATAGTTTGTTTTGATTCCTTGTTTATCGGTAAAACAAAATGGTGGTGGAGTCTAATTTGGAAGCTTAGCACTCTGCTGAAGTGAAAAATTACTCTCTCGCTAGCTCTAAACAATAAACTTCTTACCTGGGACAACAATGTTAAATGGGGCTGGTGTGGACCCAGTCGTTTCTCTTTGTGTAATTCTCATGAGGAAAATATTGCTCGCTTGTCCATTGATTGTCCATATGCAACCCAGGTTTGGAAGATGGTACAAGAAAAGAAAAAGCCGAGGGCAGTATGGAATAAAGTCAACATTGAAGATTGTTTCAAAGGTTGGGTTGTTGATAAAGCGGTTTGTCAATATCTAAGACTTTTGTGCTTAATGGTATACAATTTATGGTGGGTGCACAATAATTATATTTTTAAGGACAAGTTCATCCCTCCATAAGTAACAACCGATATCACTCTTGGTATAACAAAAGAATTTAAAATTGAGTTAACGACAAAGAATCCCAGAAATATGGTTATTCCTACAATTGATTACGAAATATTATAGGGATTTTTCGATGGGGAATGTTAGGGGAACCCACATATATATGGAGTTAGATTCGTACTCTATCTAAAGCATGATCACTATAATCATATTTGATATTCATCAGGAGGAGGCACCAATACTAGAGTGAATTTTATTACTTTATGGACTCTGCTGGAAGCGACAATTAAAAAATACATCAAAAAGCTACATGTAATGGGTGAATCTAAGTTGGTTATTGATTGGGCTCGTTAGAAATCATATTCACAAGATATTATATTGGCTTCATTGTTGAGATATATCAAATTGGCTTACTGTAACACCTTGTTTCCCCCAGTTTGTAAATATAACTATATTGTCCAAGAGACTAAGGTAAACTCAAAGGTGTGATTGTTTGATTTGATGGAACTTTGTATAAAAGGTTGATGAATGTAAATTATGTTATTTTAATAGAAAATGGACACGTGTTGCATGACTGCTGGAAAGGGGATGTGCTAAGAGAGACCATGAATGCTATGAAAGAGATGGTGGAGGGGACCAGGAATGGTTGTGTTAACCTCCACCGAACCAATACTTTTCTGGATTTAATTGCTCACGATCATAACAACCCTATGACCCAGGAATGAATTACAGTCATGCTGGTAAGTGGGAATACCTCCTCAAGAGTTAATGAGGGGATGGGGCAGACCACCCATTTTTCAGGCTTCCAAACCTAACCACGGGCTGGGAATTCAGGCTACACTCAATCTTGTTGGAAAAGACAAGAAAGGAAAGCGTGGGGGTCAGAGAGGAAATCTGCAAAGAGTGCAGATAGGAGAAACGAAACTCTCAGATTTGAGGAATAACTGTGAAAAGAGTGTGTTCTGATCACAGGAAAGAGAGATTGATTCGGGAGAAGGAGAGTAACCTTTGTCCCTGTCTATTTCTATGCCGGAAGAAGAGATTCAATCTCAAAGCATCATGGTCTATCTCGAGGGTGACTAGTGGTAAATCTGTTAGGAGTGACTGAGGCTATGGTTGGGTGGAAATGCACACCTCTTCTAGCAGTCGCTTCATGTTATTTGGTTCTGATAAGTGTTTCCATACTTTATGCGTTGAATTGGGAATTAATGGTTGCATGCATGTATTTACTCATCTGTAAATGGTTTCTGCATTGAAAAGGTTAAATTATGTATATACGTTGGCTTCCTTGAGAAGTTATGCTTATGATTTTCCTGTATGATCTAGTTTAAATCTCGAAGGTGTTTTCCCTAGGGAGCTACCTCACATCTCCACAATCAGAGGAAGCCTCTTGGCACTGCTATTGTCTCGGTAACCTCACGATTTTACATATCCCTGTTTCAAAATTTAAGGTTCTGCGAATTAGGAAGGTGTTTCCTTCAAACCAGTAGCCCGAGGGACCTTGAACTCACACCCACAACCTTAGATAAAAATCGGCTAAGATTAGAGCTCATAGCCCGAGATTCATATGAAGGTCCATGTGACCTGGGTCTAGGAACCTTGTGCTAAGCTTGAAAGGATCTATTTCAAAATGGTTCCGGAGTTTTTGGAGTTCGATGCCTAGAATGTCAAACTTCACAATAGTCAAAGTTACCTGAACTCCCTGAGTAACAAGAGCCATAGATGAATTAAGAACCTGACTGAGGAGATGAATGCGAACCATTCATCAAGAGGAAAACCTATCTCAATCTTCATATTGACTCAAAGACCCACTGGAGTTAACGAATCAAACACCAGCCACTCGATTAGATCGATGGTTGGGAATCATTACAGAGTGCGAAGGTGAAATTAGCAGACATGCTAGTTCACAAACCACAATCAAACAACATCATTGATATTGTTGGGGATGGAATATCAACAACCATGATTAGAATGAGTCAGACAAGGACTTCCCAGATTGCGGAGATTGGGGCCTATAATCGCTGTGAATCATTGATCTGTGAACGAAGATCGATGGTGGGGAATCATTGCAGAGCGTGAAGGTAAAATTATCAGACGTGCTAGTTCACGGCCCACAATTAACCAATGTCATTGATCTCGTCGGGGTGGAGGATAAATGTTCATGATTAGACTGAGTTGGGTGAGTAATTTTCTGATTGCGAAGATCGAGCTCTTTGATAAAGAGTAAGCACACTGGGTCCCGTAATTACTGTGAACCGTCGATTGGTGAACAAATTGGTATTGGCTGGATCATGACCGTGAAACCCTAATGGAGGTTGAAAGAAGATGATATCAGAGCAACGAGGGCACATAAATCCCCTGACCCAACTATGTGTCAGCCCCTGACACACACATACCTCGCTCACATGGTTGGTGAAATGACTAGGATTCCGAAAGTCTGGGACTTCAGGACTCCAGAGGATTCGAGGTTCTTCGAAAATACCCGAAGTGTCGAAGTTCCAGAGCAGATAATAACCATTGGCACAGGAAGGCACGTGGAAGTAGATCGTTAAATCTGGAGAAGAACACTCTGGAGGTACGCGAGGAGTGAAGTTTTGAAGTGTCGAAGTCCATCATAATCATCTGTTGGGAGGAGGACGCATGGCACTGGATCTGTAACTCCGGGTATGGAGTACTTCAAAGGAAAAAGGTGTTGGAATGTTTGAAACTCCTAAACACCGAAGTATTGATGTGTATCAAATTCATCGATTGTGAAGGGATGCGTGGTGCTCGATCTACAAGTCCATGTACGGAGCATTTCATAGGAAAAAGGCATTGGAATGTTTGAAACTCTCGAATGTCAAAGTCCTGAAGTGGATCACAGTCGTCGATCGTGAAGGGATGTGTGGCGCTCGATATGAAACTCCGGGTATGGAGTAAATCGAAGGAAAAAGGCATTGGAATGTTTGAAAATCTTGAATGCCCAAGTCCGAAGTGGATCACGATCATCGATCACAAAGGGACATGTGGCGCTCAATCTACAACTCTAGGTACAAAGTACTTTGGAGGAAAAATGCATTGGAATGTTTGAAACTCCCAAACGATGAAGTCCCGAAGTGGATCATAGTCGTTGATTGTGAAGGGATTTGTGGCGATGAATTTGTAAACCCAGGTACATAGTACTTCTGAGGAAAAAGGAATTGGAATGTTTGAAACTCTTAAACGTCGAAGTCCCGAAGTGGATCACAGTCGTTGA
>JZKD02S0228268.1:7004-21604 GCA_000966675.3 Picea glauca | reverse complement strand
CTCTCCTTAAAAATAATTCTTTAACTTGGACTCCTGAAATTGATTAGGCCTTTCAAACCTTGAAGGCGACCATGTGCACCACTCTAATTCTGGCCATTCCTGATTTCACAAAGACCTTTGTCCTAGAATTTGATGCTTCCGGGAGAGGAATTGGAGCAGTCCTTATGCAAGATGGTCAGAATTTTGACTTTACCAACAAACAATTTTCAAAGAAACATATGGGAAAATCAATCTATGCAAAGTAAATGTTGGCTATTCTGCATGCATTGGATCTTTGGATCCCTTATATATTGGGGCATTGCTTCCAAATTAAGACATATCATCAAAGCCTCAAGTATTTTCTGGAACAACACCCTTCCTCCCATGAGCAACAAAAATGGGTGACTAAGCTCTTTGGATATGATTATGAGATCATTTACAAGAAAGGAAAAGACAATATGGCTTTTGATGCAGTTTCAAGAAAACATGAATATGAAGGGTTCATTTTTCCCTTCTCCTTCATTGTACCAGATTGGCTCCAAGCTATTTGCCAAGAATGGCTACAAGATCCAAAACATTTCGTGTCTGATACAACAACTGGAGGCCAATTCTGTAGTTTCCCCAGGGTACTCTTGGCATAATGATGAGCTTCTCTCCAAAGGTCATTTTCATTTAAGTAAATAGTCATAACTTAAATCCATGGTACTTTTCGAGCTTCATGCTACACCCACAGCTAGGCACTCAGGATTTACCAAAACCTATGACTGGGTCAAACATTCTTTTTTCTTGGATGGTATGAAATAGGATGTTCGCAATTTTGTGGCAAAATGTGATTTTTTTCAATGCAACAAGGGTGAAATAGTCAAATCTCTTAACACACTATAACCTCTTTCGATTCCACCTGCTATTTTGAGGGATATACCTATAGATTTTATTATGGGCTTACCTAAATTAGTCAATAAATCAGTCATCACAGTGGTTGTTGATCATCTTTCCAAGTATGCTCATTTTTGTGCTCTTCAAAACCCATTTACCGCCTCCACCGTGGCTCAACTTTTTATGGATCAGGTCTTCAAGCTTCATGGCATGCCTCATTCTATTGTTTCTGATTGAGACCCCACTTTCACCAATAATTTTTAGCAATAATTGTTCACGCTACAGACACCCAATTACATCTCAACACAACTTATTATCCCCAGATTGATGGTCAAACTGAAGTCGTCAACAAGTGTTTGGAAACATATTTGAGTTATTTTGCATCATAAAGGAAAAATGATTGTGCTCAATGGTTACCACTAGATGAATGGTGGTACAACACTTCTTATCATAAAACTACCTACATGACTCCTTTTGAAGAAGTATATGGAAAAAATCCACCTTCAGTTATCTCATACCTACCAAGTGTCCTAAAGGTCCAGGAGGTTGACCAAATTCTTACAGTTTGAGAAGCTATTTCTATACCCTCAAAGAGAATTTGGTCATGGCCCAAAATCACATGAAGAAATAGGTAGATCAAGGTCGCTATGAACATCAATTTTCTAAAGGAGACCAGGTTTTTCTTCGAACACAACCTTATAAGAAAACTTCCCTCAAGGATGACAATTGTCAAAAACTGGCACCCAAATTTTATGGTCGTTATACCGTTTTCAAGTGTGTGGGACACATGGCCTATCAATTATTGTTTCCCATTCATTCTAAGCTCCATCATGTTTTTCATGTCTCCTGCTTAAAGAAGGTTATTGGAACTAAGTGCCAAACTCAAACCAGCCTTCTCGAGTTTTATGAAGAAGGCTCCATCTGGTTGTAACCAAAAGAAGTTTTGGACCAGCGTGAGTGTCATCTACATCAACACACCATCAAGGAAGTGTTAGTCTAGTGGACATATACAACTCCAGTAGATTCCACTTGGGAACAAACTACCATTCTGCAATAATTTCCTCATGTCAAGCCTTGAGGACAAGGATGCTTTTAAGGGAGAGGACATGTTAGGGACCTAACCTCCCTAACCCCTCACTTAGGTAGAATAATATATTTCTATGTAATAAATTCCAATATTAATAAGGCCTAGAAATAAGGAAGAATAAGTCAAATGTAAGAATACCTAATAGAAGATTTTGGTTCTAGAAGGATCTACCTCTAGATTGTTCTTTTGGATAGACAGATTTAGTATAAATAGAAGTGGAGGGTATGAGAAGTTTTGTCTTGGATATGATCGTAATAGAGCTCTGATCTACTGGAGGTTTCCTCCATGAAGATGCAAGTGAACATTTTTATCATTAATCAAGGTGCTCTTTATGGTGTTATTTAGGTATTATTTAGGTATTTCTTTGGTTATATCATTGTTTTCATTCCATTTCTAGCTAAAATATTTATGTTCTGCATATTATTTTATATCTAGAATACTACAATATATCTCTTCCTGAATGCATGTGTGGAATGAACCTCTACAAAATCATGAAATTATACCTCTATAACTGCCAACTAATGCATACATATGAATGTGGTCTGAATGTTTCTTTCCAAACAATCAAATTGTTTCTATGTACTTCTATCATCAAATCACTCTAAAACTGAATGTCCAAAATATGCAAACACTTCAAACTTCTCAAAGGATGGTTATCTGATATGTATATATATTGCATAGAATCCCATTTTTCAATATTCATATTTACAGAGAGTCCCCAAGTCAGATGGATCAGAAAAATGGAGGAATTTCCCCTAATGTTGAGTAATCTTCCTCATCATTTGTAGATTCATCATCTTCCTGAGTTTTGACATCTTCTACTTTTCCTATGGATTCATCATCTTTCTAACTTATGAAATTTTCTTATCTTCCTAGTTTCATCATGATCTTGCACTAATGCAAGCCTTGTGAATATGATATATGGAACATGTTCTTCATTCATCTTATCTTCTTGGTTTTCTTTTCTTCTGCAAAATTTCTCATATTCACCATCAGTGTCTTCCTTCATGGAAGGATTTATCAAGCTTCTTCAATTTTGAGCTATATGACCATAATTGTGGCATTTGTAACATTCAATATTGGAAAGAGCCACATAACCATCTCTCTCTTTATTCATATTTAGAAACTTGTTCTTGTCACCTGTCATATTCTTTGAACAACCATTGTCAACATACCAATCAATATTTCTATGTTGGGCTTGTATATCAAGAAATAATTTATTATACTTTATTTTCCATATCTCCATGGTTTCAATATATGATTGTTAATGTTCTTCTTTGGTTCCTTAGGTGGAATATTCAATATACAATTCTTCTCTATGTGTCCAAAATTGTTACATTTGTAGCACTCTACTTCATTTCTCAATGAGCCAAAATGATTTTGGTTTCTATTTTGTGCTTCATAATATATTCTGGGATAATTATTACTTAAGTACCTTGCACATTTTCTTATGTTCTTGGCATAGGCTCTGCAATTTACAACTTTATGTCCAAAATTAGCACAGTTAAAACAATGAACATAAAAGAATCTTTGATACATGGGAGTAGATGATATTCTTTGAGATGCACTCCTTTTGAATTCATATTCTCGAGTCTTGTTTATTTTTGGAATGTTCTTCTTTGGGGCTTTCATTCTTCCTTCTTGACATAATCTCCGACAATATATGCATAGCTTATTTGTTATACTTCTTGTTTTGCTGTCTTGGAGCTCGATCCTTTCTCATTCTATACTTGATTGTATCCTAGTCCGAATATGTCATTTGATGGTCTTTGGCTACTGATGATTTGATTCAATATTGTATTTCTCTTCTACTTCATATCTTTCTTCTAAATATCTTTCCTTAAAGAGACTATTTCTGCTTCCAAGTTTCCAATCATTTTCTCATTTTCTTTTAACTGACTTCTAAGTATTTCCTCAATTATTCTTTCTTCTTCTATTTGAATTTTTAGACTCTTGATCATCTACTTGATTTCTTCACAGTTGGAATTATGAGATCCCTCTTTCATTTTTAACTCTTCCTTGAGTGACTTGTTTTTCTTTCTTTCCTAAGATCTTGTAATGCACTAATTATCTCTACTGTGAGATCGACTTCACCTTATTCTTTGGAATCATCTTCTATTTCCATGAAGAGTACTCATTCTAAATCATTGTCACTATCATTATCCTCGTCTGATGAGGAATTGTCCTCCTTTGAGTAGAAACTTTTTCTTGAATAATTTCCTTTTGTTTTTTCTCTTGTTTCCCTTTTGATATTTCTTTTCCCTTTTTGAAGATTCTTCTTCATCACTATATTTATTCTTATGAGTAAATTTAGAAGAAAAATGACCAATACCACCACAATTTAAAATTTTCATTGGAAGCATACCTTTATATTTATCGGTTCCTTTCTGTAATTTCCTTACAAAATTATCCATCTCTTCATATTCGTCTAATACATCACTACAAATGCAACCTTTTTTTAAATTTTTCTTGTTCTTGTTCTTTTTCTTCTTGGATGCCTTTAAATATGCTTCCTTTATTTCTGGGTTCTCTTGTTCTATTCTCATTTGATAGGATGTAAATATTCCATGTATCTTATCCATGCTCAATGTACCATGATCTGCTCTTTCTTCAATGGTTGATGTTTTAGGATCAATGATCATAGGAAGAGACCTAAATATATTTCGACCAATCACTGATTCATCAAATTCTACTCCCAATCCCTTAATAATGTTAACTATTTAGTCATCTCGTAGAAGGTAGGTTGCAATGTCCTCATCTTCCTTCATCTTCATATGTTCAAACTTAGCTATGATAATTGAATCTTAGCTCCCTTAACGTTGGCATCCCCTTCATAAATATTTAGAAGTTTATCCTAAATATCCTTATCACTGTCACAATGCATAACCTTGACAAATATTGAATCAACTAGACTTCTCAGAATAATACCTTTATCCTTTGATTTATTTTCCCTAAGTTTATTTCCATCTCTATCAGTTGGGGCAGTGGCTAGTGTTTTATACCCATATACTATTGATTGACAAACATCAAATCCATGCGCCTGTAAAAAGGTTTTCATTATTTTATTCCAAAAGGTATAGTTTTGACCATCAAACACTAGTGCTCCAATCTTAGTGTATTCCATGATCTCCTTCTAGTGGTTAGAATTCTTCCTAAAGTATCTACTCTGATACCAATTGTTGGAATACTGAGAGTAGGGGTGAATCAAAATGAGAAAAATCAGTACCTTTAATCACAATATAAAACCTCCAATAAATATAATGAGAATTCAATATATCATCAACACCATAATTGAATGCATAAACATCACATAAACACAGTACACCATAATTTTACGTGGAAACCTAATGTGGGAGAAAACCATGGAATGGTTTTATTATTTATCAAAGAGTACATTCATTGGAAGCACCAACTTCCTATTTCTCCAGTTACAATAGGAAGGAGGATCCAACACCCTATTTACAAGTTGCAAACTGAAGGAAGCTCTAACTCTCTAATTTACCGGCTCCAACCGGAAGGAGGATACAACCCTCTTTGCTTTCCCCATCCAACCACCCTAAAATATAAATGTATACCAATTCATCACTACCTCTGTCACTATAACTGATAACTTGCTTCTACTTCTTTTTCTAATACTTCTTTTGTTGCTACTGATTTCGATATCTCATCAATAATGCAACCACACATACCTCATACTAAGATCCACAAGAGATATCTCAAAATCAAATGCTTATAAAACACTAAGACATATATGTTCCTGATTTCTTAAAAATACACACTCTAACATACACAAGAATAAATACCTTCAACCTATAGATGACTTGAGTTTTAGATATCTAATTTTCAACAAAATTTCTTCACAGGTACACGACCCTTACACTTTCTTCTCGTGGATGTCTTCTCTTTTCCTCACTGTAGCCGATGGATGTCCACACTTTTCCTCTTAAAACCCATAGATTTACACAAAGGAACTGGATCTATATCTCTTTCTCCATATGCTCATATCCTACAAACTTCTTCCCTCACTGGTCTCCAATGACCTCCTCTCACTACCTCAAATCTGCCAATTAGTATTCACCATAAGTGATACTCAATTGACTCTTCTCCACGTTTTAATGAGGATCTCATGACACTGACATGAAACTTGTTAAAAAAAAATTATATCTCCTTTACCTTGACATGTAACTTGTTAACTTCTGTTTACAGTTACTTTAACATACGACTGACATGCTACTTGTTAACTTTTGTTTACAACTACTTTACTTTGACATGAAACTTGTTAACTTTTGTTTACAGTTACGAACATGAAACTAACATGCAACTTGTTAAATTTTGTTTACAACTCCTTTACCTTGAAATGCAACTTGTTAAATTCCTGGTCAAGGGCTGACATTAATGAAAACCAATCTTTCAACAATTCAATGCAACCAATCTTTCAACAATTAATAAACTATTAATATTTCAATAATTAATCAACAATTAATATTTCAACAATCAATCAACAATCAATCTTTAAAAATAAAAATATTGTAGATCAGATTCAAAATATCCCAAAGAAGGTATATGTAGAATGATTGGGCCAAAAGGTTCAGTTAAAGGTGGGTTTCTAGGAACAAAACCTTCCTTAAAACCTATGCCCCCTTCTATAAATTGTTTAGGTAAGGGAGAAGATACGCTCCTTGTCTCAGAGACAACTTCTTCGTTTATTATTCCTTTGTGGGAATGATCTTCTGGTGAATGAGGAGGTAAGGGTTCATAACCTTTGCATCCTACGATACCTATAAAGACTGTCATTAGCCAGAGTTAAAAAAAAATAATCCTAGGGACAAATACAAGTAACGAGAGAACACACCCTTAATAAATATAAAGGTAAACAACCAAGAAAACAATAGATAGCAAAGTCTTTCGAGGATGGGATATCAGGTTGTAAATGAATAGATGAGAATTAATTACCCCAATATCCACTTACAACCCTTCCTGGTGCAATTAACCCTCATTTCACGGGGCCTCCCTCGAGACGTACTGAAAGCATGATATGACGTATACTTCAGGTACTACAAGGAACCTTCTGAAGAATTAACCTCCCTTGTAGTCACATGTGTAGAATCCTAGAAAAGTAAACCATGTTTACCAATTTCACAACGGATGGTCAGGCGGGTAACCAGTCGACATTCAAGACTAAGCAAATGGAATTGGGAATGGTGGACACAAATCCATGACACAAATACTAAGAAAAAGTGGTGTCACCCCGAGGACTTTCCACTCTTGAAAGATCCAAAATTGATAAAGTCCCACTAGGAAAATGAATGAGGGGAGATATCAAGTCATCACTTCTCTTGACCTCATGATTAACTCCCATGTAAGAGGATCTCTCTAGAAAAACACCAGTTGTTACTACTTGTATTTCAACACTCACTAGTATTCTTGGACAATTCACTCACTTTCCTAGTCCAAAGATCCTAATCCCTGAACTACTGTTGGTGTTCCATAAACAAAAAGTATAGTTTATTTTAACTGTTCATGATTGATTCTTTATATATGTTTCTTACTCAATGGTGTATGTAGATGAAACTAATGATGTTTTGACCTAACTCTAAAAGCCACGCAGTAGGAAAATGAAATGCACAATTTCTTTCAATGAATCCTACTTATAGGAGGGAGAAGAGGTTTTATTTTTATTCCAAATATTATTAAACATTATGCAACACTTAATGAATTTTTTCTTTTCATTTAATGAATAATGCAAATGTTTTCCAAATTATCGAAAGAAAATTCGTTTAAGTTTCAAAACTGATAGATGTTAAGTTCTTTAATTGTTTCAACTACAACTCTACTTCTAACAATCTAGAATGCATGAATTTCTTCCTTTGACGTTAATATGAAAATGAGATGAAATACAATTCCTTTAATTCTGATTTTCTTTCAATGGAAATGAAATAGTTCAAAGCTGATATTGAAGATAATGGGAAGAAAAATAATACTCAGATAGAGATGCATTCACACGTTGAGAGAACAAATATAAAAGAGACTTTCTACACTTGTTCAGTCAAAGCATTCATAAGAAAGAAATCACTCTTAAAAAGTCTTAAAACCAATTGATAGCACAAATGACCCTAATGTTTTTTATAATTCATTTGGATCAACAACTTCCAAAAGATAATTGAAGTGAAAGAGTCAATTGCCAACAAAATACCTCCAAGTTGACAGAAAAGACTTCCAAAACTGACAAGTATGATGCTTGAAAGTTCTTTGGGAAGAAAAGTATAGAAGTCAAATGTTTGTATAATCAATCAAGAAAAAGACCACTGAAAATAAAAAAATGAATTCAAGGATCTAATCAACCTTGACCAACTTATAACCCTTTCAAAACGTAACCAGAGGAAATTCTTGAAAAACAAGAAAAGAAGTGTTTTATTCTCAATATATATCAAACAATCGAAGTCTAAAGCAATCAAATAAGAATCTAGGAAAAAATTATAGATCACAAAGACTTAGAAACAGAGACAGAGAGGCCCAAAAACCAAGCATAAGGAAGGGTGATGCTCCTAGTACCAATAGTAAATGACATTACTGCAAGGGTGACACTCCCTATAATCCTGCTAGAGGGTGTTAGTGGCGCTCTATAGGCCACTAGAGGGGAGGGTCATTGTTAGAACAAGGGTCAAATAGGATCAGGCTTAGCCCAAACTCAAAAAAAGTGTTTTGAGGACTTTGTAGTCTATTCAATGAAGGTGAAAATAAAAAAGACTTCAGAAACCAAGCATTCATAATAAAATCATAAGAAACAAGAGGATAAAACCAAGGAAACAAGAGTTCCTCAGTGGATTCACCACTTTTTTGTTGTGGGAAATATTTCCCTATGGATAGGTTAAGCTCCCTTTAGTCAAGTTTTCTTCAGCTAAAAAGGAATAGAGAAAATGGACAATAAAATCCCTTGCTCCTATATATTCACACCTGAAAATGAGAATAAGGAAAAGGAAATAAGAGTGAACCTTTTGTGAAGGTTTTCCTCACTTCTCTTTGTTTCTCCAGCATTGGATCCATTCCTATCTTGATCATAATCTCCCTGCACTTAGATAGGACGATCTTCCTCTTCTACTACTTGCATGAAGTTAAATGAAATAAAATCTAACTAAATGAGACAAGCATAAACATTCATGTGTAAAGTAAATGAGACATAAGTATGGGAATAGGCCAAGCTTATATTCATGAGAAACAATGGACAACACTTACAATCATGTTGATGTTGAGCAATCTTCCTCCATTTATCCTCTTATCTGTCCCCTTACTATATTCTTGACAAATGAGCTAAATGTTTGATATGCGCTAGACTTTATCTCTATCAACAACAAGCTCTCATTCCAAAACTAGCCTTTACCCTTGAGATGCCTTGTTTATATAGAATCTTGGGAGGTTTAACCAACTTATGATATCAAGGGAAGGCTGAGATATTTCCTCCATAATTTAATATTGATTACCCAAAAAGGAGAGACTCGAGCATATGATTCATAACTTGATCATAACCACCTTGAAGTATCTAGGGATTGACCCACATAAAAAGGGTGGAGCATCATTAACCTCCTTAACAGAACTAATGCTCCCTCCAAGCCTAATAGGGGGCATTAGTGACACTCCTAGACAGTGGGATAGGGATTTTTAATGCTCCCAATGCATGGGTAGTGGGCGTTAGTGTTCAAAAAGGGCCTAAAAACTCAAGATACAAGTCAGTTTTTTTACCTTCTCATGATGATTTTTCCTCTTCTAAGTCACCTAGGGATTATGACAAGTGTATTTACATGGTGTCTAGGTTGTAACACTTAGAAAAGTGTAAAATTAAGGTTATGCCACTTAGTAAAATGAGTCATTATAGTTTCAACACTTACTAAGGTGACATATCACAATTACGACACTTCGCAAAGTGAGATGTGACACTTAGAAAGCTGTGACAAAATGGTGTGTAACATGGAATACTAATGAACAACAACCTTGGGAAAATGGGAGTTAAATATTTCCACATTGATTAATTAGATCCACATTATTTGAATAGGTATATTGGACAATGATCCAATGAATTAGGTTTCAAGTATATTCCTAATCCTATATTTACATAATATTATAGAATGACCCCTAAAATGCTATAAACCTATACCCATAACCCATTTAACTCTCAATGACTAACCATGTAACTCCTAACTTCTAAAATAATTATAAACACCTTATCCTTGAACCGTATCACCCCTAACCTTTGTCTTCTTTTACCCCTAACCACTAACCATAATATATCCATACACCACAACCATATTACACATAGCTATTATAACCCCATAAACACTATAACCTTTAATAATTATAACTCCAAACCTACCACTTATAACCCCTAACCATTATAACACTTAATCCCTATATTAATAATTACCCTTAACAGTATAAACCCCTAATACAGCCATATTAACCCCCTATGATGACGATGACAATATGATGGTGATGATGACAATATGATGATGATCATGGAAATGGAAATGATGATGATGATGACAATGAGAATGATGATGATGATGATAATGACAATGATAATGACAATGACGACGACAACAATGATGATGATGACAATGATGATGAATATGATGATGACAATGATGATGAATATGATGATGACAATGATGATGAATATGATGATGAAAATGATGATGAAGACATGATGATGATCATGACCATGGAAATGATGATGAAGATGATGAAAATAATGATGATGATGATGACTGCGACAATGAAAATGACAAAGATGATGATGACCATGACGATGATGATAATCATGACATACTCTTCCCCTGATCATTTGCAATTGGCCCTGACGATAACTCGGTAACTGATGATGACCATGACCATGATGATGACCATGACCATACATAGACATATTTTCCTCACCTACAGGGGTACCAACACACTACCAAGTCAAGCATCCAATTGATCTGACCCTCGGCGCACCTCTACCTAATGGACCAATATATCGACACTCACTAATGGAGAATGATGAAATTAGGTGTCAAATACAATATATTCTTCAAAAGGGGCACATTAGACCCAAATCCTCCCCTTGCGGAAGCTCGATTGTACTGGTGCAAAAGAAGGACGGGACTTGGTGACTTTGCATTGATTACAAAGCCTTAAACAAAATCACAATTAGGAACTGCTACCCCATTCCTAGGATTGATGACCTTCTTGACCAACTCAAGGGGGCCAAGTTCTTCAGTAAGATTGACCTAATTTTTTTTTACCACAAGGTTCCCATCGAACCAACTGATGTATGCAAGACAACCTTCAAGTCTAAAGAAGGTCTCTATGAATGGCTAGTCATGCCCTTTGGCTTAACAAATGCACCAACCACTTTCATGAGGTTGATGGATGATGTATTGATACCCTTCACCAACTCCTTTTTGGTGGTATATTTGGATGACATCCTCATATTCAGCAGGACGTGGGAATAGCACATGTGGCATATTCAACAGGTTTTGAGGACTCTGTGATAGCACAACCTGTATGCCAACTTGGAAAAATGCTCTTTTGGCATGAACATGGTCCAATAATTGGGCTACATTGTTGATGAGAATGGGGTACATGTTGATCCATATAATATCCAAGTCATCAGTGACTGGCCTGCCCCAACCACGCTAACCGAGCTTTAGAGATTTATGGGGCTAGCCAACTTCTACCGATGGTTCATGTTGGGATTCTCCCATATTGCATGGGCCCTCAGCCAAGTGACCAAGGGAGGTGGTAGGGCCAAGTTCATGTGGGGGAAGAAGTAGAAATGAACGTTCAATGGTTTGAAGAATCACTTTTTCTCAGATCTAGTACTCTCCTTGCCCGATCTGCAGCAACCATTCGAGATTGAGACTGATGCATTTGACTATGTTGTGGGCATAGTTCTCACTCAGCACGAGCATCTAGTGGCATACCATAGTGAGACACTCTCCGATGTTGTTCGAAAATACCCCACTTATGACAAGGAAATGTCTTCCATTGTACAATCCTGTCGTTAATGGAAACATTACATTCTAGTGAAAGATAGGATCATACACACTGATCACAAGCCTCTGTAGTTCATACAGACACAGGGGAAATTACAGAATGACCACCATTAGTAGTGGTCCACCTACCTTCAACGGTTTCATCTCAACATCAAGTATAAGACAAGTATCTCCAATAGTGTTGTTAACTGGCTCAGTCAGACCCCTATGGCTGCACTCACCACTGTGCTCCATTCTTGTGGACATGAAGCCTCTAAATGGACCCAACTTTATCAGCAAGATCTGGAATTCAACACCACATATCATCTCTTGGGTACAAGCGCAACTGTCACTGATTTTCACATTCAAGATGAACTCTTATGCCACCTAGGCCATCTTTGTGTTCCTACAAGAGAGAATGCAAAGTTGATTTTGGAAGCCCACTACAGTCGAGTGGCAGGACATTTTGGCATAGAGAAAATTGTGGTCGTTATTCAGAAATATTTTTATTGGCCAAAACTTCAACAGGACGTTAAAAAGTATATCAGATCTTGCACTGCATGTGCCATTTCCAAGCTAGCCATCAAGAAGAAACACTTATATACCCCTCTTCATATTCTTGAGAAACCTTGGGAATCCATATCAATGGATTGCATGTCTGGCTTTCCATCCACCAAGCAAGAAAATGAATACATTTTTGTGGTCGTTGATTAGTTTTCAAAGATGGCCATCCTCACAGCCTGTAAGAAGACTGTCACAATGACAGAGACTGCCAAGATATTTTTTGAGTGAGTGTGGGTCCACTTTGGGATACCACAGACCATCATCTCTGACTTAGACAATAGGTTCCTCAACACCTTTTGGACGAGTCTCTAGTCTCTATTGGACACCAAGATCACAAAATCCACTTCTTTCTACCCCCAAACCGATGGCCAAACTGAGGTCTTCAATTAGATGATTGTGCACATCCTTCACATGTAAAATTATAAGCATCCACATACATAGAATGAGAGTCTTCCCTATGTCCAACACAGTCACAATAGGGCTCTCCATAGTTCCATCGGCCATAGACCATTTCAGGTGGGTCTGGGATTCCAACCCTTGGGACCCATTGATGTTGCACTCCCTCTTGCCACCGCACAGACATACTCTTCCCCTGATCATTCTGTGATAAAAAAATCCACTAGATTCATTGAGCAGATTCAATACATTTTCCAATAGTTCCAGGAGATTTTGCAGAACTCCAATTCTAAGTACAAGAAGCGCCATGATCAACGTAGAGTACCACACTAGTTTAAGGTTGGAGACAAAGTATGGTTACATCTGCAGAAGGAGAATCTCACTAGGACCCATAGGAATCTTCACCCACTTAGTTATGGGCCTTACACTATCACCAAGGCTGTGGGTAGAAATTCTTTTGACATCAACACTCCACCCTTCCTTGGTCTGCATCTAGTATTCAATGTGGACCTCCTTCGGCCATATTTTCCACCATTATTGGACACTTCTGAGATCACAGAACAACTAACACCAATAGATCTCAATGTTGACTGCATGGAACAAGCATCCACTGATCATATCATAGACACACGGGTCAAGGGAACTCGCCGGCAACATATCTAGCTTTATCGGGTTGTCAAGGCAGGGAAACTCCTACACCAAGGAAAGTGGCTCACTCGGGGCCAAATCCAACAGAAGTTTCCTAACCTAATAGGGGAACTCAATGCAATGGATACCATTTCTTCCTAAAGGGAAGGATTGATCAAGGTGGATATTGGTGGCCACCCACGTATTCCAACTAGCTCCTTGTGTCCGTTTTTGTTCAACATGTTCTTTTGTACTGCTTTGTAATTATGGGTTCTAAACTTCGGGGGTTGTCTGAAGCCTCACACATTGTCCAGATGGATACAGGTGGCCTCTCGCCTAATCCAACTGGATTATTTTATATGTTCTCATGCCAACACATCTTTTTGTACTTCTATGCATGTTTTGGGGCCCTAAACATTGTTTTTTTGGCTCGCCATAGTCAAATTGTAGACAAATGCTAAGTTTGACAGTAGAATATGTATCTCTCTGAAATAAATTTCCAATGGGCTATCACACACCTAAAATGGATTTCATATGCAAAATTTACAGCCCTAGGAAGTTGAGGTACCAAATTACACCAACTTACCTATAGGGCCCACATAACTTTTGGCATTTCACCTTCTAGGGTTAGGTTCTTGGATGTCTAGGGTTTTGGAATTCATGAGTAATATCAAAAAGGACTATGGAGCCTCATTGTAATCCATTCTTCTCATATGGATGTGCGTAGAAACCACATCTCTTATTAGAGATAACTACTACCATTCGAACAAGTTTTCATTTCTACAGTTTTACAGTTTCAGCCTATTTCATTATTTAATAGAAGATATTGTTTGCTGGATACTTATGTTATTTTTGATATCTCTGTGTTTATTGTATTCAGTTTGTTAATCAGTTTGTTCCACTCCTAAATCTAGATCAACATATCAACATCATCATTAATCTCATTTTCGATAATATCATAATCAATATCATCATCGAGATCAACATTTTCACCTACATCTGGCTCAACTTCTTTGACTTCTTCATCTTACAATACATATACCTCATTCTCACTTGCATATTCT
>JZKD02S0228257.1:9910-21604 GCA_000966675.3 Picea glauca | reverse complement strand
AATATTTTGAAAATAAAATCTAATATAAATATAAACTAGACAAAAATAACATTTAATTATTTTAATAATATAATAAAATAATATATTATTTTTTATTTAAAAAAAACAAACTCTAGATCTTAAATCTTAATTATATGTATTAGATAAAATGTCCCAAAATAAATATTTTCCCATAAATTCTATTTATATAAACTTGTAATACTTTAAAACATGGAAACAAAGGAGTTAAACTTTGAATTACATTTAAACAAAGACCATACACCTAAACTTGAGTGCCTAAAGTGACTTTGAGTTTTTAAAAAAGCAAAATGAAACCAAGAAATTAAATTTTAACTTACAATTAAACCTTAACACCATAAGTGTGAGTGTCAAAGTTGCAGAGTTGCATTTGAACTTTTTGAGTGCTTACAAAGAGCACAATTAAAAACAGCAATTGAATTTTCAATCAAATTTAAACTTTTACCTTGAGGCCATAAACTGGGGTACCCAAAGTGAAGAAGCTACTTTTGAACTTAGGGTGCCAAAGATAGCACTAAGAAAACAGTGAATTTATTTTTTAAATAAATTAATTTTTAAATAAATTAATGTTTTTCTTATCTATGTTTATTTAAATAAATGTTATGTTCTATTTAATATTAATACAAATTTATTAAAAAATGAGTTATTAAAAGTTAATTTTTTTTTTTTAATAAAGTGTATATTTTTTAAATAAAAATATTGAAGTGTACTTGTAGATTTATTTGTAATATTTTTTTAGTGTATAGTTTCCATAAAGATTAGATTTTGTTTACAAAGTATTTGTATGATTATTGATATTTATAATATATTAATAAATGCAAATCTAAGTGAACTTGATAATTTTAATTTACAAGTTTTTTAAATTTAAAGTCAATAAGATAAAGACTAAATAATGAGATTTTTTTAATTAAAGTTGTATAAACTAATATGTTAATATTCACTAAGTGTCCTCAAACACAATTAACACAATTTTATTAAATAGGAAAATAAAAAAATTATATAATAGGTGAGAGATATATGATATATATAACTTTTATATCATTTTACAAAGTGTCATTTATCTTACCAATATTAAATGTAAGGATAAACATTATGACTATAATCTATCTTTTACAATTATTATTCTAGGAAATACCTAATTTCTAAAATTGTTTTAGGATTATGAGGCTAACATTCCCCCCTTGAATTCAAAATTTCATTTTGTAAATGCCAAGTTTTTTGTCCATGTCGATGAATGTTTATTATTGCCATTTGAAGATGCGATTGGGCTTTGGAGAGTGATGAGCTTAAATTCAGATCAGAATGTATAAGACTTTGATCACTGAACAGACAATATAAAAAAATATATATTCTAATATAATTTGTGCCAATTTTCTTTTGAAAAAAAAAGGTTCATCTTCGAACTTAGTGAATTTTATTTTACCAAGTGGTTTGGTGAAAAAATATGAAGATTGATCTTCAGATGGACAATAATGTGGCTTGATGATGTCGTTTTTTGATGATGAGTGTTCTAATGAAGTGATATTCCATGTCGACATGCTTGGTCGTAGAATGAAATACTATATTCTTGGCCATCTTTATTGTTGATTGATTGTCAATCAATAAAGTAGTTGGTGTTTTCTGAGTAGCACTAAGATCCTAAAAATTCCTATGTAACAAGATAATTTTGCAAGTTGCTTCTCAATATGAAATGTATCATGCCTTTTCTAAAGAGTTTGCTATTGTAGTATAATTTTTACAATTCCAAGATATTGTTGTTGCGCCCATATTCATTATCCTAAAGTCGATTCTCTATCATAAATATCACTTGCAAAATTTGTATCTAAATTCCAACATGTGTAAAGTTCTCATTCTTCTTATAGAGAAGACCATAATCCTTTGTACCTTGAATGTCTCTGAAGACCCTTTTTGCTGCATTCTAGTGACTTTCCCTAGGTTCTTGCATGAATTTGGAAAGAATTTTGAATACATGTGGAAAATATGGAAAAATATTTGTCAAGTAAATGAGGCTACCAATCAACTATCTGTATCTAGTACTGTTCACCAATTACTCCAAAAAGTGTCATTTGATGCCTCAAAATGGCTTTGGAAGGTTCCAAACTCCAAATCTCCAAACTGGGACTTGCCATTAAAATGGTCCGTACAAGCCAATTCCTCCATTTTTTCCACCCAAAAAGTACCAAGATAGACAACAAGTTATGTAATGATCTATTCCAAATCAAACCTCCCCATTTAGGGAGGATTTTGGTCCCCAAATATTTTACTAAATGAGGTGAGGAAATTTTTTCTCTACCTTCTCCCTAGAGTACCATTTTGCCTTGCCTGGAATTTTTCCTTTCAAAATGATCTACCAAAGGTCAAGTTTCCCTTGTCTAGTAATTTTGTACTTCTTTTGCAAAATTGTATCTTCTTACAACTCTGTATGATTTTCTAATGCTAAGTCCTCTATGGTAGGTACAACCAAACCCTAATTTTATTAATCAAATATAGAAGGATCATAAAGTTTTACATTTTCCACATTCACTATTAAGTAAATGTGCATATAGTAGATTGAGTTTGTAGATATTATCACCCACCTTCTCTAATACCTCGAAAGCACCTTACCACAGAGCCTTGATCTTCTTACTATAACCCTATAACCTTTGTTTGTTTAGTTGAAACCAAACTTTGTCTTCCACCTTGAATGTTTTCTCAGTTCTGTGTTGATCATGTCATGCCTTGTACCTTTCTTGTGACTTGTTCAATCTCACTTGTACTTGAATATGGATCTGCCTAATATTTTCAAAAAAATTCTCCTCTTTTAATGCTTCTATTGTGCCATCTTCCCTCACCCCTCATTTATGTCCATATACATCATTCAAGGGTGAAGGTGGCAAATACCCAAAGCAAGTTTCGAAAGGGGATTTGCTGGTAGAAGTATGGATTGCTTTGTTATAAGAGTTTTAAATATAGATAAGGTTTTCATCCTTGGTATTTGGATGTTTCCGATTGTACCCATTAAAATTTGAACCAACATCTTGTTGACTATTTTTTTCTTCCCATTTGTCTGTGGATGGAATGTTTTAGATCTCTTCAACTCAGTGTCCATCTTCTCCCAAAGTGTACTCCAAAAGGCATTGAGAAACTTGTATTCCTGTTTGAGATGATACTCCTTGGTATCCTAAAGTGCACCCAAACATGTTCAGATAACATGTTTGCTACTTCTTGTCCTTTGATGGTATTTTTACAAGTCATAAGAATGCACATCTTACTAGGCTTGTCAATTACCACACATAAATAGTCATGTTCTTTTCTGGTTGTTGACAAGCCACACAAAAAATCCATGGGAATGTTTTCATAGGGTCAAGTGGATATAGTTAAGAGATGGTATAGAACTTGCTTTCTATTACTAGACTTGTTGGTATAAAAAAGTATGCATCCTCTAATATATTGAGATATAGCTTCTTGCATTCTAGGCCAATACTCATACCTTTGTAAGTTGGAAACTACCTTCCCAACACCAAAATGTCCTACAACCTTGGAGGTATGAGCCTCTCTTATAAGTTGCAATATTTCACCTTTAGGGACACAAATATTGTATATATTTTAGAGAATCCCATTTGGAGATGATAATCATCCTTACCGCCACCTTCTACTCCACAAATTTGGCTCTATAGCTATTGAAACACCTCTTTAAAGTCATCATCTTCTATGTATGCTTCTTTGTATGCATCATGAATAAAATAATCCATGTGCATAAGAGTTATGAAAGCTATAATCTTGGATGTGTGTGGCCTTGAAATCATCATGTCTACCGATTTTATTGTTTCTCTTCTTATATTTGATGACTAGATGAAACTACTACAAAAACCCCATCCACTTGTAATGTCAAGTTTGTTGAAGCTTACTTTAGGCCTGCAAATACTGCAGTTTCTAGTGATCAAATTGGATAATGGTTTCCTTACCCATCAGATAGTGCTTCCACCTCTTAACAACTTGAACCAAGGAATAAAGTTCCTCATCATACATACATCAATTCAAGACTCTCCCATGAAACATTTTAGAATTATAGCATATCATCTTACCTCCTTGCATCAAGGCCGCTCTCATATCATATCCACTTGCATCAGTCTCCAATTAAAAAATATTCTACAAGTTAGGAAATGAAAGTGATAGTGCTTGACTAATATTTTGTTTCAACTCATCAAAATATTTCTACTGATTTTTTTCCCACTGGAAACTCTTACCACTAGATGTTATGGCATGGAGTGGCGCAACTACCATTGAAAATGATTCTATGAGATTTTGTAGGTACTACATTATCCCAACAAAGCTCCTAACTTCAGTTCCATTAGTAGGAACTAGACACTTGAGGATGGCCTCCATCTTCATGAGATCTATCTTGAGTTCCCTCCATTAATCATGTACCCCAATACACTAACGATTGCTAAGAAAAATCACATTTCTTAAGGTTATCGAGAAATTGATTCTTTTTCAAAGTTTCTAACACCTACATGAGATGTGAAATGTGCTCTTCCCAAGTAGAGATATAAACCAATATGTCATCTAAATACATTATTACAAATGAATCTAAATATGGACATAATACATCATTCATGAATCACATAAATGTAGTTGGTTCATTACTTAAACTAAAAGGAATGATTAGGCATTCACACAAATCTTTCCTTGTCTTGAAAGTGGTATTCCAGGTTTCTTATTTTTTAATGCGTACCTAGTGGTATCCCAATTTAAGATCGAACTTGGTGAAGTACTTGGGATGATGCAACTAATATAACAAATCATCAATCCTAGGCAAAGGGTAGTGATTCTTGACTATGATCTTGTTTAGGGTTATGTAGCCAATAAACATTTACTAAGTCACATCCTTCTTGGGTATTATGATGATAGGTGTGAAGAAAGATGAGGTACTATGAGGCTGCCAAATCAGGTATGTATTTGACCTGAAGTTTGGCTCTAAGTTCAATCTCCAAACTTTCCTTTGCTTCTTTCTTAGGACAACAAACAATTATGTACTTTTATGCTCATAAATTTTATGGTTAAGTTTTCTTTGAGGTGCCCTTGCAAGTGTTTTCGAACCGATGGTTAGCACATGCAATATAAATCAAAACAAGTAACACTCCTCTAGATATTTACAAAACTCATAAGCTAATCTACACTCTAAGCATGCATGAAAATAAGACACAAGTATTTTTGGTCAACACAACCCTGGATAAACCCCCCTGGGAAAACCAATTTGAAATGAAAGTATATATAATGGTGATCTCAAATAGTGAATACAACAAGGAATACAATACAATAGAACCTGGTATGATAGCAATCTCCTTTCAATATTGTAGCACAAGTTCCAATAAGAATGCGCCTAGGAAATTGTGTCTTTCCTCCTTGTTTCTCTATCCATTGAAGTGATGAACCCTATCTCCTCCTTGGCTCAATGAAGAATCCCTTTCTCACAAATAACCTATTGTGTGCCTCCTCCACCATGAACCAGACATATATGAAGTAGCACAAGTCCTCTTACTGCTAGATATGTGTGCGCTCTCCTCCTATAGTGCACCCTCCTCCAAGAAATAACCAAAACTAAGAAATAATGAGGGTCTAAGCCTCCATAGGTCCTCTATGGATGTAGGTGCCCGATATTCCCTTGAACAATGCTTCCATTCCCATATCCATTTCTCCTCTCAAACCCTCCAAGTGAACAAATGGGTGAATGAGCCTCCTTAGGCTCTTTGTGCCCCTCTTGAACCATCCATAAGGAAACCCAATATTTGATGTCTAGGATCACTCCAAGCCATCTATAATCCATGGTTGAGATCTCTCCAAACGTATCTCAACTCAAAACCCACTTTGGGTTAAGTTTCCTAAGTTCACTTTATGTCCCCTCATTCACCCACTTAGTGAATAATTCTTCACTTTTTCCTTAAGTGACAAAATTCCAAATTTTTGACTTAAGTGAAGTCAAAGTGGAATTGGACATAAATTACAAGTCACATAGTCCCAATGTATTTTCCACTTGTGGTTATAGACCCATTATCACAAGGGGACCACTTCCCAAGGTACACCAAAACTCAACACTCCCTCTTACCAAGGAAAGTGTTTCTCACCAAGCCCATCTTGTCTCTGAAGTAGACATGTTTTCCCCTTGGCAGGGCCTTGGTGAGAATATCTTCAACCTTCTCATCGGTTGGAATATACTGAAGATGTACTACCCCTCACTTAACCCAATCTATGATGAAGTCATATCTGATCTCTATATGCTTCGACCTATCATGGAACACTAGATTCTCAAAGAGTTTGATACAACTTTGATTATCACAGTGAATGACAGTCAGAGGTAACTCCTGACCAAATAAACCTACCAACAACTTACAAATCCAAATGGCCTCGCAAATGGCCTGACTGGATGCTATATACTCTGCCTCAGATGAACTCAAAGCAACTGACTTATGTTTTCGAATGTACCAAGAAACAAGTCCCGAACCCAACCCAAAACAACAACTTGAGGTGCTCTCCCTGTCAATAGAACATCTTGCCTATCTGAGTTAGTGTATCCAACCAAACTCACTCTATCCCCTCTAACATAGTTCATGCCATAATCCATCGAACCTGCAATGTACCTCAAAACATTTTTTTCCCCAATCCATTGAACACTCCTTGGCTCTACCATGTATTGGCTGAGAGTGTTCATGGAAAAAAATATCCGGTTGAGTGTTGACCAGATACATCAATGATATGATCAACTATCTATATCCTGTAACATCCATCAACTGGGAATCTGAAGCACTAAGATTCTTCTAGTTGGTGACCAAGGGTGTCAACATAGGCCTGCAGTCCTCCATCTGAAACCTACTCAAAATGTCTACAAAATACTTCCCATGTCCCAGGAAGATGTGACCCTCCTCTTTCCATACCTCCATTCCCAAGAAATAGTGCATCAACCCGATGCCACTCATCTCAAACTCTGATGCAAGACCCTGCTTGCACTCAACTATGAGATGCTCCACTCCCATGATGAGCAAGTCACCCACATATAAAGTGAGAATAAGCGTGTCCTCACCTCTAATGATGTAATAGAGGTTAGGATTAACATAACTCTTCTCAAATCCCATCTGAAGAAAATATGAGTCAATGCGCGAATACCAAGCTCTGGTAGCTTGCTTCAGACCATACAGTTCCTTTCTCAGAATGCATACGTGATACTCTCTCCCACACACCTTGAACCCCTGTGGATTCTCAATGTACGCCTCCTCCTCAATAAAGTCATTGATAAATGCGGTATTTACATCCATCTGATGTATCCTCCAACCCATCTCAACCGCTATGGAAATAATACTCCGAATGGAAGTGTATCTCGCAACTGGTGTTAATGTCTCATCAAAATCAACTCCCTCTACCTAAAAGAATCCATGTGCCACAAACTGAGCCTTGTGTTTCTCTATGCTGCCATCTGCAACATACTTGGTCTTATACAACAATCTATAAGTCATAACTAACTTCCCCTCTGGCCTCAACACCACCTCCCAAACATCATTGAGCATAATGGAGTCATGCTCCTCCAACATGGCCTCTCGCCAAACCTGCTGGTCAACTACCTGCGCAAATGTATCTAGCTCTGCATCTGTGATGCTCATCACCATTTCCAAGTAGGAACCAAGCCTCTCTAGTGCTTTGCTCTCTATGAACTATCTCTTGGGATGTCCTACATTCTCCTTGGCGTCCTTCAGGGTCTATTGAAACCATCTCGGTTTCCTCTTCCCTGAAGTAACCAATGGAGAAGTAATATCTCCGTGCCCAAGAGTCTCTGCCTCAGAGATAATCCCAACAATATGAGATCCTGAAGCCTCTACACCCTTTTCTTGAACCCCCTGCAACTGTCAATCTAAAGTTGTGCAAGGTGACCGTGTCACCCTTGAAACTGGTGCACTAGACACCTGAGGTTGTGGTCCCTTTGAAACATCAATCTATGTCTCTGCATCCTGCTCAATACCGACTATCGACTCAAGAGACCTCTGGAAAACTCTACCCTCCTAGAATCTAACATCTTTTCTCACCACCACTCTCTATTGTGATGGAATGTAAATCCGATAGGCCTTTGAGACTCTTTAGTACCCAACTAGAATCCCCTATTGGGTTGTGGGGTCTAGATTTGTCATCCTCTCTGAGGGGACATGAGAGTAAGTCAAGCAACCAAAAATCTTGATGTGCTCAACATTGGGCCTCCTACCAGTGAATGCCTCCTCAGGAGTCTTCTTCCCCAAAATCTTGTGGGGACTCCTGTTTTGTAGATAAACTCCGGGAGCACTCACCTCAGCCCATAAGAATAGAGGCAAAGTATGATCATGAAACATATATCTCGCTGCACCTGTAATGGCCCTATTCTTCCTCTTGGAAACCTCATTCTGCTGGGGGTTGTAAGGCACAATCATCTGTCTTTTGATCCCTGTACGGGTACAAAAGTATACAAATTCCCTGGAGGAATACTCACCTCCATTGTCTGACATCAATACCTTGATCCTCTTTACTGTCTGGTTCTCCACAAGATCATTGAACTCTTGGAACCTCTTGAATACTCACTCTTGGCCTTCAGGAAATAGAACCATGTGTTCCTCAAGTGGTCATCTATGAATGTGAGATAGTACTCACAACCACTCAAGGACAACGGAGACATGGGCCCACACACATATGTGTGTACTAAATATAGTACCCCATCTGACCTATTGTCACTGCTGAGAAAAAAATCCTTGGTAAACTTACCAAGTGCACACCCTCTACACACATCCTGATGCTCTGAGATGAACCGTGGAACTCTTTTCACAACCTCTCTCAACCCTCCAAGAGCCCCATGATGAAGTGGAGTCATCCTCCTATGCCAAAACTCATACAACTGAATTTTGTTCTCGTTACTCATTGCCAAAGCATGCAGGGGATGAAAAAGTAATCTGTATAGTTTCCCATACCTCTCTCCAATAAATTGCCCTGAGGTGAGACGAGACCCATTAAGGTGTATGAGGACCTCTATCCCTCTGAAGGAAACCTCAATACCCCTATCCTAGAGGGTGGAAACTGATATCATATTATTCTTCAACCCAGGGATGTACAACACATCCCTAAACGAAATGGGTGGCATAATCTCCCTTTGAAAAGTAACTGTGCCACACCCAACAACTATGACGATGCTGTCATCATCAAGAGAAATCTCCATATTAACCTCTGGATCTATGAGGTCAATGAAGTTCTCTCTAACACCAGTCATGTGGCTCGAAGCCCCGTTGTCTATGTACTAAAGGCTAGGTGTTGTCTTAACTGAAGTGTGTTACAACCCTAATTTGCACTAGACATGCTTACCTGGCATCAGGCCATCTCAGATTCCTTCTCTGCCAAAACACTATTGAACAACTCTTCTTAAAAACCCCTTTTATAAAGGCCCACGTGCCCTGCTCCATTACTGCACGCGTGTACACACTAGCTGACCCAAGACAACCCATGTGTACCTACAAAAGTACAAAAAAATGAAAGTTGCTGACGGAACACACAACTTTGGGTAAGTTAACTAAACCTTTTGGCCATGCATGGCCGGTCACTCGATCAAATACCTAGCTTCTTCTAGCCTATAAAAGAAGGGTTAGGGGTCCCATTTGAAAGGAGGAGAATCATAGTAAAGAAACTATACCCGATTGAGCATTCCCTTTGTCCCAACCATTAGCCATCCTTGTGCAAAGAGAAGTATAGAGCAAAGCAGTTGGAAGACAGTGAAAGAGGAGCCCAGGACCAAGATCGAGGAGCAGTAGCCAACTTTATCATTGTAAGGTATCATTGTGAAGTTAATAAAATAATTGCTTTTCTCGTCCCGCCATATGATATTGTCATTATTGGAATATTGATTGTATGATTGATTAAATCTCTAACCCATTAGTTCATAGATCAAATGCATGTGGAGTTCTTTGTTTGTCTTTAGTGAATGCAGGTCAGCATTGGGAGGAGAGTTGCAGTCAAAGAATGAACAAGAGCGAAAAGGGATCGACATCAAACATGAAAAATAAGGTATGTCAACTTAATCTCTTGAGCCTTGTATTTACATATGAGTAATGAGGTTTATGCATGGGATGATGTTAAAAAGTAAGAATCTTTAGGTCATTTATGCATGCATAATAAAACCCTTAGTGCTAGTCCATAGGAGGAATTTCCCACCCACAACATAATTGGCAACCATACTGGGGAACTCTAGGGTTTCTGGGAATGTTTTTTTTGGGTATTTTTAAGAACTGGTTTCATTTCTTGTTTTTAAAGTTTCCGCAAAAGTCTGAGCTTACAGAGATTCTGGTCTTCCATACCAGTTATCTTTGTTTCTTTTCTTAACTGTATTTTTTTCTTTCTTCTGAAACCCACAGAGGTACACACAACCTGTATAAGGTCTACACGTGTGTACCCGCGCCCTACCGTCTCACAGCTCGCGTGTACACACTAGTTGAGGAAGTGTCAGTCGCTTGTATGATTTCAAAAAATTTATTTTAGAGAGGCAGTCATCCTCTCCCCTGTTAGAAATAGTTCTTCTCATGGGTTTTCTAGAAATATTTCTAGTCTTTGTTGTTTGCAGTCTATAGCTTAGGTTTCACCTTAAATTGGTTTTTTCTATGAAGTTTTCCTTCAATTGTTTTCTTTTTCTGTCAAAGTAAGTTTCTGAGTCTTCAAGAGATTCTGGTTCTCAATACTAGTAGTCTTTGCCAATGCTTGATTGCTTTTAGTTTCATTTTTTGAAGAGTTGTAGAAGTACACATGGCCTGCATAAGGTATGCATGCGTGTACACGCACTCCGACCTTACACAGTTTGCATGCACACGCTGGCTGTTGAACTGTCAGCAGCGTGCCTGTTGAGAAAAATTTTTGGTTTAAGGAGAGACAGTCATCCTTTCCTTGTCAAAAGTTATAACTCTCAGGGTTCATGGTCTCTGCCATAGCATATTAGCCTAGGTTTGGACTCTATTATAGCTTGCTTTTTCATTTAGAAGATTTCTTGTGTTTTCTAGCTTTTTAAACTTATTTTTAGATTGAAATTTTAAGAAAAATGAGTTGCATTTTGAAAAAAAATTCATTCATGCATTCATCAATTTCTTTTAGAATATTTTGTTATTTCTACTTTGATTGGAAGAAAATATATAAAAAAAAAAACTTAGTTTGTTAGATCTCTTTCTTTCCTGGCATTTTCTTTGCATTGTTATTTGAAAAAGAAAAAGAAATTAACATAGCGTTGTGTTTTCTTCTAATTTTAAAAAGCATTTCAAAAAAAAGAAAAGAATTATAATCATTATTTGCCAGTGTTCATATAAGTTTCATCATTTTTTCGCAAGAGTCTTAACAAAATTAGTTGCACTACTGTAACCTTTTTGAGTAAATCAAGACAATAAAAAGAACGCTAATTAAAATTTACTAGACTTTATGTTTGTAGGGTCCATCAACTAGATTAGGCTAGAGCCTTGATTTAGGTTGGAGAGGAAACTCTTCAAGGCTATAAAAAAAACATACAAGTCTGTGCTAAGGAGTGTAGAAGTCCAGTATCATGAAATTTATCTGGGACCCCCCTCTAACACAGGGGATAAACACGAGGTCGCGTGCGGAAAGGTAGCGGAGATAACCCCTCCAAAGTCGGACCAATCGTAGTGGAGAACACATATAGAGGGC
>JZKD02S0228246.1:0-12151 GCA_000966675.3 Picea glauca | reverse complement strand
TGATGCTACAAACATCAACACATGCTATTATTCAAGGGTTAATTTTAAGCTTAAGATTGGACGTGGATGCAACCTTTTGACAAAATATTTACAAGAGATAGAAGGGTTCTCCCTAATTGTTTGATGAAGTATCAGTGAGATAAAATTATTTAAGCATAGCAGGGGTATGCAAATCTTTATAAAAATCATCTCTAAGAATAAAATCAGTCTAGAGGTAAATGCCTCTAATTTTGTTTATATTGTTAAGACTAACATCCAAAATAAGGATTGGACCTTGGTTGTCCATGAAAGGTTGATTATCTATGGTTAGTAGCTAGGTGATAGATGCAACATGGCAAGTTACAACACACAGAAGGAATCCACCCTATTCTAGGTGTTATGTCTCCATGGAGGGGTATAATGTAAAGGTGTGAACTCTTCCACAACCTCTCATTCTTTTAAAGAATCAACCCATAATAAATCATCATTATATTTGGATTTCAATACTCCTTAACTAGGAGACTTCAATGTGGAGAGATAGGAAATCAAACTAGCGTTACATATTCACCTACTGGATATGAACATGTTCACCTATAATTATTAAGATAGTGCCCTAATTTATAGATTCAATAGGTTGTGACCATCATAATCAATGGTTGTTGAATGGATTAACTCCACCCAAACTTATACATAACGTTTGGTAACCTTTCAGTCCAAAGCTTGTTGTTTCCATGTTCATGGAGCCTACAGAAAGGTCATGGAAGAGGGACCCGGTTTTAGGGTATACTTGGAGTCTTCTTAAAACCATGGTTCCAATATTTCAACCTAGGTGCAATGTCCATCATGATGACCTTAGTGTGAGTGAGATTGCCTAAACTCCTTATATTCACGTGGATCATGTAAGTTCAAGAGAAAATTGGAAATACTAGGTAGATTTATTGAGTTTGGCATAAGCCAAATAAAAAAGGGAATCATTACTTATGCTCAAATCTGTATAGACCTTGAAATGAGTCTAAGTCTATTGAATAATATATTTTATAGAGTGGGATGATTCTCATTGGATATAGAACTAGATTATGAAAACATGGGTTTTAGAGGGAGACTTGGTCAAGCGACATACCATCTAAAGTATGCTTTCCCAAATGCTAAACTCTCTCAAGGGAAAAAATGGGAAAACAACAAACTCAAAGGTTGGAATCATGCTCACACAACCACTACAAAAAAGGATGTAGATTTCTTTAAGCATGGGACATCGATAAATGTTCCACCCATCTCTCTTAAGTAGATGGCATATACGGTCAAAGAGACAAGCCCTCACATGTAGGTTATTACAAGTGAAATCTCATGTGTGGATGAAGAAGTGACATGAATCAAATAATGTATACCTAGAAATGGAAATAATGTCTTTAATTGAATTAGAGGAAGTGAAACAATTAATTTGTTAGAGCCTCCACCAACGTTAAACGACTTTGTGAAGTGGACGGACATTAAAAATAAAAAGGGAAAAATGCAAGCATTTGAACATTCATGATCCTTAATTAGGAGAAGCAACAACAATATGTGTGTCTCAAGAATTTGAAAAGCAATAAGGTTGGAACATAGATTTCATTGATCACATTCAAACTCCAATAAAAGATTTAATTTAACTATAGAACCTCATATTTGAAATTGTAAGAGTAAAAAATTGAAAACCAAACCCCAAAATAATAGTTGTGCATGTAACCTTGGATGGGGTGGCACCTTGCCCTCACGAAACACTCAACAAACATGCGCTCGACGTAGTTAACACCCGCAACTGCCACCATTCCTTCCCATCAACTTAGTATGTGTAGCATTCACTGAGGAAGGGGGATAGTGCGCCTGCACATGAAAGAGGTTCTAATGGCGCACATACAACAAAAGTCGAGGCTTATTAGAGCAGGTGCGATGAAGCTCAATGCCATCACTTTGGCCTTTATGGAACCTTTCCCTGACACTTCCGCTGCTTTTATGGAGGTAAATCATAACAATTGTTATTTCATTATGGATTAAATTTCAATTTTCCATTCCTCTCCTAGTCTTTCTTGCTTTTGGTGTTGGGCTATCATTCTCTTCTATGTCTCTCCAATGTTGTGCAAACAAGACAAGCCCCTCTTCGACCCTCTCTATGCCCCTTATCCCCTTCATTAGCCATGTTGTCCCTCCCTAGTCTGATCAGAATTGGATTGATGTAGACAATGTAGTTAGCTACATCGAGGAAGAAATCCCTCTGGTTCCCCCCCCAAGCCCCTCCGGACTCTCCCCTGCACACTACTTCGGGTCCTCAAGAACCCCTTGTGCAATTTAGAACAACTACCTCAAAGAGTTGACCTTGTGATAGGAATGGATGGTTGTTTGGTTGAGGAAGAGATTCCTCTAGAATGGCTGGAGGAAACAACTATGGTGATTGCACCAGTTGTTAATGAGCCTCCAAACGTTGCAACCCCCAAACCAAAGTCACCCAATACCCTCAGGTTCTCAAAATATCATCTTCAACTCATCTTTGAAATGTGACGAGACATGGTTGACTAGCTCCACTGCCAGGATATCCTCAATCGTCGCCTAGACGTCTTGTTCAATTCCCTTTCAAGCGAGCCTACCAAGCGACGGTGCCCGACCTATTTCCAACCATTCATTTTCACTCCTGTACGACCACACTCTCCCAGCAATGAAGGTTGCCCGCTCTAGTTTTTTTGTTGTTGTGTTATCAGGTCTAGAGAGGCCACAATTACAGTTTGATTTAGGACTAGTTTTGTTTTGGCACTGTTAACAAAAACATGCTTGCCTATTTTGCAGGTCACCTGTTCTGGTTTCCATTTGTATGGCAGAACAGGTGGCAAACTTTGCCATGTGTATTGATATGAAGACTCTTTAAGGAAATATATATTTTAATTGACAAAAAAAAATAGTTGTGCATGTAAATGTACTGATGTAAAATTATATATATATATAAACCATTTAGTTTCTAAAAACGTTTTATAGGTAATATATCCCATGGGATTCTCCTCATTCTGAGTGTGGTACCCAAGGTAAACTCTAGATTCTTTGAGGAACTAGGTCAAGCTAACAAATCATGAATAGATCATATATAACTCATCAACAATCGACTCACTAAGAGCAAACATGTCACAAAGAAGAGTTTTAACATGAGTGGGAAAGTACTACTTTTCCTCGCAACCACTCAAGGAACACCGAATTGACAATTCAATTTCCAATTACCCCAAAAGAGTTATTATTGTTTTGTAGACTTTTTTCTAAAATTTTGGTCGTTTCACAAATTTGAGAAAATTTTAGTCTTTTTATAGTTAATATTATTGTTTCGTGCAAGTGTGATATAAACTTGGGCCTAATATTACTAAATAAGCATCAATCCCAAAATTACACATGTCCTTGTTGTTATACCTTTAATAGTGATTATCATTGTAATCTTGTTTTTTTTTTTTTTAACAGAAGTTGGAAAATATATATTAATCGGTGTGATAAATCCACTGAGGTTACAAAAAAGAGCAGCCATTAAGGGTTGTGTTTGAGTTCTTCACTGTAAGGACTATTACAAAAATTGGGATGTTCAAGTATCCCTTTTGCTTACAAAAAGTGCTGAGTGGAGGAGTTCCTACATAAACTCTGCAGTAGGAGCCGCTTAGATACACAAACCGACAATACATAGAGCTATTTGAGATTAAGGGCGACTAGCTTAGGCATTCTTATCCTCGTTGGAGTGTTGCGTGTATCTCCTGAACTCAGGGAGGGGCTCATTCAGATCTGGCATCTGATTAATCTAATTGGACTAAGCATTCCTCGAATATCCGTGCTGAGCTTCTGTATTGCTTGTTGGAGGCTGCGTGTTGTGAAGTTGATCCACCATGAGTTGAAGAGTGTCTATCTGCACTTGATTGACAACTATTTGAATTCTTTACACCTCGCTTTCATCCTGTAGCTTATCGATAAGAAACCGATGCTGGGAAAGAGTTTCCATCTCAAATGCCCTGTTGGCACTCAATGCTTCCAATTGTTCTCGAAGGATGATACAACCTCTGCATTCAGGTTCCCAATTGTCTTCTAGCTAGGAGTCTGAGTCTTCATGCATGGTATTCTCCTGTTGCATTTCACTGTCACCAGAAGAGATACCGGATTTGGACGGGGCTCATTCAGATCTGGTATCTGATTAATCTAATTGGACTGAGCATTCCTCGAATATCCATGCTGAGCTTCTGTATTGCTTGTTGGAGGCTGTATGTCGTGAAGTTAATCCACCATGAGCTGAAGAGTGTCTATCTGCACCTGATTGGCAACTATTTGACTTCTTTGCACCTCGCTTTCATCATGTAGCTTACTGATCAGAAACCGATGCTGGGAAAGAGTTTCCATCTCAAATGCACTGTTGGCACTCAACGCTTCCAATTATTCTCGAACGATGCTGCAACCTCTACATTTAGGTTCCCAATTGTCTTCTGGCCAGAAGTCCGAGTCTTCTTGCATGGTATTCTCCTGTTGCATTTCACTGTCACTAGAGGAGATACTGGATTTGGATGGATTTTGTGGGTTTTGCATGAGGCCTAGGTGTATAAGATGACTTAGGGAGGGACGACTGATAGGTTGCCCAACAGGGAGCGAAGTGAGGGGCAAGGGTAGTGTAAGAAGATAAAACCAAGCACTGCAAAATAAGAATTTGACAGCACCTGACGACATAAGAGACTTGTTGAATAAGACGGGAAAGACTGTAGGGTGGTGAGGAATGACTGAGGGGTGGTGAGGGGGATGAAATAGGAGATAGGGCGATCTGGAGAGGAAGACGAATGAAAAGGATCTCCCACGAGGGCCAAATGCAACAAAAGCATGGCTGCGGGTTCGCTGAGGGGGAAGGTGACGAACGAGCCTGGGAGTATGTCGAAAGAGTTATGTGAAAAGTACTGACCGACACCATGGAGGGACGACTGACATCAGGGGAGCTGAATCAATGAGGGGGGTGAAATTCATGATCATTAAAACCACACAGGAGAGTTGGATACATCGTTTTCCCATGTGAGAAGAATATTTCACAGTGCTTGGAGGTGAGATCAGCTTGTACACTCGAGGTAGATGAATCTCATAAGGTACAGGCCATATGGTACGACGACAGGTTGTCATGTGGATGACTCAAAGCATCCACCCAGCCATATCGTGGCGTTCCTTGCAAATTGGACCCTGTCTAAAATGGGTGTGAACCCTCCCTTTTTGCCATACTTGGGTGAAGATGGTGTTGGTTCTAACCATGTGGCCGTGGGGGAAGCTTAAGCCTCACGAGGAGGGACTCATTTGTCTTGCCAAAAAATGATCTTGGACGCTCATTAATATAAGGTGGTTGGGGTTGAAACTCCGTCGATGCTGAGAGTGCCGGGAGGTGTCCCGATGGCTGCATTGGCCAACTTGTCTGCTTCGTTGTTGTTACCGTGGAGGATGTGAAAAAAGGAGAGCTTGATTCCTTTGGAGGCTAGCCTGGTTCTTTCTAGAATCTATTTTAAGCTGGGATCTTTGGGGTCTGATCCCTTGACCATCAGTCTTATTATGGTGAGGGTGTCTCCGAGGACCGTAAGCTTTCTTATTCCCTTGGAGTGAGCCAATTGAACTCCTTTTAAATTATCGTATGCCTCAGCCTTGTTGATGGTGTCCATTCCTAGATTCCAGTGGTAACGAGTCATTTTTCCCCCAGGATCATAGAGAATCCCCCCCCGCACCTGCCTCCCCTATCATTGCAATCTTGTTGATGCCAATTACAAATGCATATTTTTACATGGAGTTGATCAAACAATGGTATCTTAAGAACACTAATTTTGAGAATTTGTGACATAGATTGTTTATGATTTTGACTACATTATTCACAACATTGAAAAGGGCATCCTCTACTTTGGGAGATATAAGCTTCACAACTCTACAAATACTACAGTCCTTCTACCAAATACCTTGGTGGCTGAAGATTTTTCATCCTCCTCCACCATTGTTGCATTTGGAAAAAATCCCTACAAACAAATAAAGGAAAACTAGAAGGAATAATGTGGTAAGGAAGGAAAGTAAAAAGGAATATGTCATCTACAATGTTTATCTTAGTTTATCCACATGTAGATAAGAATAACCAACACAAATAGAAACATTTATATTACATGCAAAGATACATGTTTAACAGATTAAAGATTCCCTATGACAAAAATACAAAAAGATTTAGTCAATTACATGTAATTTGAAATCTTTGTATAATCATGAAAAAAGAGGAGGAAGGATTATTAGAGACCCCTATAGGAAAAATATGGAGGTTCTAATCGAAGAATGTTAGACATTAAGCGAACAAAAGGGAAATATACTTGGCCTAATAGGACATCTAGACCGAGTCATATTGTTGGTGCACAATGATTAGATGTTGCAAGACTTATCTTTCAAATCTAAGATTTTACCTTCAATTGTTATATATATATATATATATATATATATATATATATCAAGGATGTTACAACTCAACTACAGGAAGAAGAGGCAACTCTTCAGAACAAGCTTCATTGTGCCATTTTCCTAGAAGAAGAACACTTGAGGGTAAAATCTAGGAGTTTATGGCTCGAGGTAAGGGATTGAAATACAAGGTTCATTCACAAGCAAGCTAAGGTGTGGACTATAATAAACAATGTAAAGGAAAATACTCAAGATGATGGTTAAAAAATATTAGAGATTGAGGAGTTAAAAAAGGCAGTAAGGATGCATTTATGCTACCTCTTTACACGACAAGATGAGGTGGAATCAAAAGAAATGGAAGCAATGCCATCGAATATCCCATATATAGTCTCAGATGAGAAAAAATTAGATTTAATTAAGCCAATTGAGGAAATCAAAATTTAAAATGCAATTTGGGTCCTAGACCCAAATAAAGGTCTCGGTCTCGATGGTTTCTCGATATCCTTCTTCAGATTTTTTCGGTGATCTTATCAAATATGACCTCAAAAGACTGCCCTAATACACCCAATGATCTTGCAAAATTGGTGGAAGCACCAATTCATCCTTTTTGGCTTTGATTCCAAAATAAAAGAATCACTCTTCCTTTGTTCGTTTCAAACCCACTTCTCTTTGTAACTCCTCTTACAAATTCATAGCATCCATGATAAAGAAGATCATGCATAAACTAATTTATGAATATCAAGGTGGACTTATGCAAGTTAAGCATATTATTCACAATATCGTGCTTGTGCAGAAAGCAATTCATTAAAGCAAGAAAAATAGGGAGAAAGGCATGATCATAAAATTTGACATGGCCAACACCTTTGTTCGAGTGAGATTTCTTTCCTCTTCAAAGTTATGGCCAATTTTAGATTCAGCTCCACCTTCATCCAATGTATTTCCTCTTGCATCAACTCTCAGTGGATAGATCCTTTGGTCAATGCCATACCCACTTCCTTCTTTTGAGGAACTAGAGGCATAAGGCAAGGGTACCTGTTATCTCCCCTTTTGTATATCATGATGGTAGATTCTCTCAGTAGAAAATTAGAATAAGAATGAGTTAATGGAAACCTCCCAAGAATCAAGTTAGTGAGATGTGTCAAGAGCCTAAACCACTCTCAATTTGCAGATTCATGATACTCTCCTTCTTAGAGGATCCTCCAACATCATAGCCTCCNCCTCTAGAATGGCTGGAGGAAACAACTATGGTGATTGCACCAGTTGTTAATGAGCCTCCAAACGTTGCAACCCCCAAACCAAAGTCACCCAATACCCTCAGGTTCTCAAAATATCATCTTCAACTCATCTTTGAAATGTGACGAGACATGGTTGACTAGCTCCACTGCCAGGATATCCTCAATCGTCGCCTAGACGTCTTGTTCAATTCCCTTTCAAGCGAGCCTACCAAGCGACGGTGCCCGACCTATTTCCAACCATTCATTTTCACTCCTGTACGACCACACTCTCCCAGCAATGAAGGTTGCCCGCTCTAGTTTTTTTGTTGTTGTGTTATCAGGTCTAGAGAGGCCACAATTACAGTTTGATTTAGGACTAGTTTTGTTTTGGCACTGTTAACAAAAACATGCTTGCCTATTTTGCAGGTCACCTGTTCTGGTTTCCATTTGTATGGCAGAACAGGTGGCAAACTTTGCCATGTGTATTGATATGAAGACTCTTTAAGGAAATATATATTTTAATTGACAAAAAAAAATAGTTGTGCATGTAAATGTACTGATGTAAAATTATATATATATATAAACCATTTAGTTTCTAAAAACGTTTTATAGGTAATATATCCCATGGGATTCTCCTCATTCTGAGTGTGGTACCCAAGGTAAACTCTAGATTCTTTGAGGAACTAGGTCAAGCTAACAAATCATGAATAGATCATATATAACTCATCAACAATCGACTCACTAAGAGCAAACATGTCACAAAGAAGAGTTTTAACATGAGTGGGAAAGTACTACTTTTCCTCGCAACCACTCAAGGAACACCGAATTGACAATTCAATTTCCAATTACCCCAAAAGAGTTATTATTGTTTTGTAGACTTTTTTCTAAAATTTTGGTCGTTTCACAAATTTGAGAAAATTTTAGTCTTTTTATAGTTAATATTATTGTTTCGTGCAAGTGTGATATAAACTTGGGCCTAATATTACTAAATAAGCATCAATCCCAAAATTACACATGTCCTTGTTGTTATACCTTTAATAGTGATTATCATTGTAATCTTGTTTTTTTTTTTTTTAACAGAAGTTGGAAAATATATATTAATCGGTGTGATAAATCCACTGAGGTTACAAAAAAGAGCAGCCATTAAGGGTTGTGTTTGAGTTCTTCACTGTAAGGACTATTACAAAAATTGGGATGTTCAAGTATCCCTTTTGCTTACAAAAAGTGCTGAGTGGAGGAGTTCCTACATAAACTCTGCAGTAGGAGCCGCTTAGATACACAAACTGACAATACATAGAGTTGTTTGAGATTAAGGGCGACTAGCTTAGGTGTTCTTATCCTCGTTGGAGTGTTGCGTGTATCTCCTGAACTCAGGGAGGGGCTCATTCAGATCTGGCATCTGATTAACCTAATTGGACTAAGCATTCCTCGAATATCCGTGTTGAGCTTTTGTATTGCTTGTTGGAGGCTGCGTGTTGTGAAGCTGATCCACCATGAGTTGAAGAGTGTCTATCTCCACTTGATTGGCAACTATTTGAATTCTTTACACCTCGCTTTCATCTTGTAGCTTATTGATTAGAAATCGATGCTGGGAAAGAGTTTCCATCTCAAATGCCCTGTTGGCACTCAACACTTCCAATTGTTCTCGAAGGATGCTACAACCTCCGTATTCAGGTTCCCAATTGTCTTCTAGCTAGGAGTCTGAGTCTTCATGCATGGTATTCTCCTGTTGCATTTCGCTGTCACCAGAGGAGATACCGGATTTGGACGGGGCTCATTCAGATTTGGTATCTGATTAATCTAATTGGACTGAGCATTCCTTGAATATCCATGCTGAGCTTCTGTATTGCTTGTTGGAGGCTGTATGTCGTGAAGTTAATCCACCATGAGCTGAAGAGTGTCTATCTGCACCTGATTGGAAACTATTTGACGTCTTTGCACCTCGCTTTCATTGTGTAGCTTACTGATCAGAAACCGATTGATCTGAAAATGGAAGGTACTTGTTTAAGGGTGCAAGGTATCCATTTTCCATAATTCCAAATATGAGTTATACACTCCAATGTGACCTCTGAAAATGTGAAAACTTACTATTTCTTATACAGAGATAGACTGTAGGAGCATTTACCGGACATGTCACCTCTATAGAGAGGATGAGTTCCAAAGGCTACCTGGCCCTTTACAGACTCTGCCTAAAGAAATAATAAGTAAACACTTAGAAGTCTTTGCCATACACTTGCTTCATGTGTTAAAAATGTGCAACTTGTTTATGTGTAAGGTTCTTAGTTCTTCTTGTCATAGTGCATGTGTGAGGAAGGTTCTTTTACAAGATTAAATATGTGTTATGAACTAAGACACAGCAGTATCAAATGCAGCAAGAACCATCAAAAATCACAGCAACCAAAATGATAAAGCAGTTCACCCACTTCAGGCTACATCTGCTGGACCAAACCTCCCAAACTAGGCTTGTCCTCTTGTATTAAAAATGCTACAAATGATAATACAAGAACATGAGTGTCTCAAAAGACAAATCTGACTGTAAATACAGAATCAGAAGATAGGAATCAGTCGAACATGCTCTTTCCCAAACACTAAACAGTGAAATTGTACCTTATACAGTACTTTCCCCAAATGGCCCTGGTGGCCTTTTAATCTTGCATGGAGAATTTCGAGGTGAAGATGACCNCATGGCCATCATCTGCTCTTGAAGGACAATGCTCTCTTCCCTGTCTTTCCACAACTCTTGTACCATATCCTTCATGGTTAGCAAATCATTAAACATTTCTTTGTCAAAGAGTTTAAAATTGGAAGATGTAGGAGAACTATTCAGGTTTAAAGCTTCCTCCATATTTGCAAGAAATTAAACTTTAACACCAAAACTTGCACAATACCAATAGCTACAACTCAAGATAACATTGGAAAATACATGAGCAAAATAAACTGTGCTCTGATACCATCTGATCTGAAAATGGAATGTACTTGTTTAAGGGTGCAAGGTATCCATTTTCCATAATTCCCAATGTGAGTTATACACTCCAATGTGACCTCTAAAAATGTGAAAACTTACTATTTCTTATACAGAGATAGACTGTAGGGGCATTTACCGGACATGTCACCTCTAAAGAGAGGATGAGTTCCAGAGGTTACCTGGCCCTTTACTGGCTCTGCCTAAAGAAATAACGAAGTAAACACTTAGAAGTCTTTGACATACACTTGCTTCATGTGTTAAAAATGTGCAACTTGTTTATGTGTAAGGTTCTTAGTTCTTCTTGTCATAGTGCATGTGTGAGGAAGGTTATTTTACAAGATTAGATATGTGTTATGAAATAATACACAGCATTATCAAATGCATCAATAACACATCAAAATCACAGCAACCAAGATGATAAAGCAGTTCACCCACTTCAGGCTACATCTGCTGGACCAAACCTCCCAAACTAGGCTTGTCCTCTTGTATTAAAAATGCTCCAAATGCTAATACAAGAATATGAATGTCTCAAAAGACAGAACTGACTGTAAATACAGAATCAGAAAATAGGAATTAGCTGAACATGCTCTTTCCCAAACACTAAACAGTGAAATTGTACCTCATACAGTACTTTCCCCAAATGGCCCTGGTGGCCCTTTAATCTTGCATGGAGAATTTCGTGGTGAATATGACCTCAAATGGTTCTAAAACCTCTGCCATCAGATTCAAAAGGTCGAAAATAGTAGACCTAGGTTTTTGAATCACCAAAAATGGATGCCCATAGCCTCCAACAGCTCCAGCACTGAAATGGCCCTAGTGGCCCTGAAAGATTCCCTGAAGCAAAATCACTTGCAAATGACCTCAGATGGCTCTGAAACCTACTCCAATGGCTCCAAAAGGTCGAAGAGACCCAAAATCCCTCCAAAATTCATCCAGAATGGTTTCCTGTAGCAAAAGTTATCCCAATAACTGTCTTCGTCCTCTTTTCCCCAAGAAACTCCACCAAAATAGGAGTAGCGGGAGTTATCTTTGCTAAAAATAGACAAAAAGCCAAAATTGGCGGACTCCGCCCAACAATGCGCCATTTTAAACATATGGTTTAATAACCACGCGCTATAAGTTTTAAACCATTGGTCATTTACAAAAACTCGCGGTTATTCCAACCCCGCGTATCTACCACATATAGTTTGAAACGTTGGCTTATAACATTATACCGACGCACCATTCATTACATATGTAATATATGGGTTTGCGTATATTAAAATAAATGTGTTTTAATATAGTTTGAAACTATATGAATAACCCCCCGAGTGTGCGCAGTTTGCAAGGTAATGGTCATATGGCGTATAACAAGTGACCGGGGGCTGTGAGTTGTTTAAACTCCCGCGCGATATAACACAAACCGGTGGTCATATCCTATGCCATATGGCCGGGGGTTTACCCCACACAAACCCTGTTGTCAAATCGTGCGCGCCAAAACTTGTGTATTGGTCACATGCAATACTCCGAAACTGAGGGCTTAACCCACAATATCATTCCCGCGCAAATGCATAGAACC
>JZKD02S0228235.1:0-21605 GCA_000966675.3 Picea glauca | reverse complement strand
AAGTGATGAGTGTATTATAATTCAAAGTGAATACAAAATAAATTATTCAATAATAAATTTAATGGAGAAATTAGAATTGGGTTAACCCAAAAATAAGGAAAGTGGGCAAAGTGACCTAGAAGATGTTTTTAAGGAAGCTACTTGGAGAGTATAAATAAGAGGCAAGGCTCTCTCATTTAAGATACAATTGAGAATAATGAATAATTATAGGTGTCTTAGGTAACCCAAGGATATATAATCCAAATTTCTGAGGAAAGTGAAGAAAAGAAGGCCAGAGTTCAAGGAAGGATAAATTCTTTTGATGATGTTTTCTAAAGTATGTTTTTTCAGGTCATCTCACCATTTTCACAATAACTATTTTTATCGAATGAGTCAGACCATGAAATTGAGGAAACATATCCAAGTATCTTTGGTACAAAATTTATCTTGTGTTTCGTTGTATTTTTGGAGTTACACTTTGTGGAAAATAGGGTTTGTGGCTAGTCTTGAAACTAGTCAAAAACAAGTGTTTCGGGTAAAAATGTCATAAATTATTCATAACATATACAAATTCAGTAAGACCAAATGTTTTGGTTATAATACATTATTTAGTATGTTTTTTAATAGTTTCATATCAATTCAACAAATATTTCATGCGGGGCACTCTTTACAAGATCACTCTCTAGAATAAGCCAGAATTCAACAAGGTGTGCCAGTTTTTCCATAACGCCTTTTTTGAGAGGTTCCAAGTAGTGAAACATGGAGGAATTGCATAAAACACACTGAATAACATTGTGTATCAATTTCAGATCTTTATTCATTATAGGTACAAATTTATGATTATTTCAAGTTAGAGTTGTTGATTAATCCAAAACTAGTCTTGTGAGACTAAAGAAATGTTTGATGAAAATGATAGTCTCTTGTTCTTAAAATTAAGGAAGGTTTGTAGTTATGTGATCATATACACCAGGTATATTACAGAGTTACAAATCATATTTGGATGATGAAATTGATGATGGATTTTGGTTAAGGTACAAGTTGGGTACATGGTTGAGACAAGTAGTTGATGATTTGGCACATACATGAGGTGTATAGTTGATGCTGGTACATATTGATGAGTCATAGTTGATGAGTACTTGACACATGATTGGTACATACTTGGTACATGGTTGGGTGCACTTGTTTATGGTACAGGTTGATTACAGATTGTTTGGTACAGGTTGGTGCATGGTTTATGCACTTGTTTATGGTACAGGTTGAGGTACAGGTTGATGCATGGTTGATGCATGGTTCAAGTTTATTGGTACATGTTTAAAGTGGTATATATCACAGTGATAGTGTGATAGTGGTTCCATCATTCTACTTTTACTTCAGGGAAGTTGGACAATGCAAGGACAGGTGGTTGTAGAAACCTTCCAGTTGTAGTCGGAGAACATAAGGGGTTGTAGCCTCTTTCTGGTTGTAGCCAAAGAATTGGGGAGTTGTATCTTCCCTCAGGTTGTGTCCTGAGAAACTAGGGGGTTGGAGCCTCCTTCCAGTTGCAGCTAGACAACAAAGGAAGTCGGTGCTTCCAATGAATGTAATTATTTAAGACATATAAGAAAAATCATTCTGTGGTTTTCTCCCGCTTTGGGTTTCCACGTAAAACACTGGTGTACTGTGTATGTGTATGATTGTTCATTTGTTCATTGCCTATTTACTCTGCAATTATTGGATGATAATGGTTCATTGATATAACACTTGGATTATATGGTTAAAAAGGATTAAATTGCTCTATTACTGATTCACCTCCCCCCCCTCTCAGTAATCTAAGAAGATCCCCACTAGGATAAATGATATCTTTGACACTTTTTCCCAAAGTCTGGATTTGGTTTGTTTATGAAATAAATTCATGTTTCTATCCCTTCCCTCTAGCAATAAACTTCTTGATATAATTATCCATTATGTTTCTTCATCTCAAATGTATTTTCAATATTACTAGAATGTCTCTTTCTTTTTTGATAACATCTATTGAGTAACCTATTAATGCTTTAGTATAATTTGAATTTGATCAAGCTTCTTCTTGTTTTCTCAAAGTTCCTTCTCATTAGGAGAAAATGAAGTTTTATCCTATTCTTTGAGTGCTTTCTTGGTGGCTTTTAATTTTTTCTCCCATATATAAATAGTTGATCCAAAAATCCATACACTCTAAGATTTAAGTATTATATCGAAAACATACTTGTTTTGAAGCCAAAATGGATTGAACCTGAAAGGAATGGGGCCATAATCTAGAATTTCCTTGAACTATAGCAGAATAGCTCTATGATTAGAAGCAATCCAAGGGACAATCTTATATTTTGTTGAATATTTTCTCTCTAAGTAGGAGCTTTGCATCAAGAATATATCTAATCTAGTTATTATGTGTCTGGAACCTTGTCACCTATTGGTCCAGGTGTGTCTTCCTCTATCTGGTTTGATATCTACTAATTCCTAGTAAGATATTAAATATTTTGTTCAATCTCTGAGTGGATATCTAATAGTACATCCCCCCATTTGTTTCTTTCTGACTATGGTTTTTATTGAATCTACATCCACAATTATTGAAACCCAATAATTTGAACCCCTCACGTCTGATAAAGTGTCCCAACAATCAACTTTTTTGGAATATAGATCTGGCATGTAAACATTTACAAAATTTAAAACTTCAAATATGAATTTGTTCTTGAGACTAGTAAGTAACCATTGCAAAGAGTCATGGATATGAGTCAAATTCCAAATAGTACTATTCCAAACTATGCATATTCCTCATGAGGTCATTGGCACTTACTATAAGAACCCCACTATTTTTCCATATTTGTTTACATTTATTGAAGGTTACATACGCCTCAGGTTTAGTCTCCTAAAGTAGTATGACTAAGGGTTTTTATTGCTTGACTAAATCCATTACAAAATTTAATTTTATTCATGATTCCCAAACCCCTACAATTCCAGGAGATAACAATCATCATTTACTTTTTTCTTTTTCTTTTTTCCACCAATAGGTGGATTGGGTTCACTTTGGTTTCTTATGGTTCTTTTTCCAATGAAATTTTTTATAACTTGGAGATGACCCCATTCTATATATTTTTATTCCATTTATTCTATTTTTTATTTATGTGGTTTCCTACCCATCCTCTTATGAGGTTTTCCTTCTATGGTTTTCTTTTATTTATGTCCTCAGTCTAACTTTCCTCATCTGGAAAAGAGCTTGGTTGGTTAGGAATTGTGCCTTCTGTGGAATGATATTTATTCGGGGATTGTAAGTATTCTTCCTCATGCTCAAGAATATTAATCTTGATACTGGGAGAAGCCACACAGTCATGGTTTTCCTCCATAATTAGTTCAACGATGGCCTTTCTAGCATCAAAAATAGGATTTCCTACTATTTCTGATGTTGGAATATTTTCACCTTGAGAAAGAAGTTCATACATGTTTTTGTTATTGTTGGCTTCCAATCCTTTTGGATCATATGAGTTTCCTTTGGTACAATTTTCTTGATCATTGGATGATCCCACTTTATATGATTTCACTATGACTCCCGCTACTTCAGAGGAATGGGGAGTCTAACTATATGACAAAAACTTCTTAGTGTATTGAGAAATTATTAATTGCTTATTTTTAAACTTTTTCTTTTTAACCTGATTCTATTGTTCCTCATTTTCTTGGGACCCTTTATCTACTACTATGTGTTTTTTGATTTTTTTTGCAAAAAATCTCATATTCATGACATTTCTTGCACATGAACAATAGTTTCTCATAGTCCATTGGATAAATATGCTTCCAATCATCCAAAGTTCTATGAATTTCTTCCAGTAATCCCTTTTCTAGATTTACCTCAACACAGATTCATGCACAAGAGAACATCTCCTCTCTTGGCTCAACTTTGTCAATATAATTTCCCATATAAATCCTAATACTTCTAAATGCATCACCATTCCAACAATGAATAGGGATATGGGACAATCTCACCCAAATTGGGATAGCATAAGGGAGGTCATTTTTAGCGTTGAAATTGGGTGTCCACCTATTCGAGTAAATAATTTGTGTTCCATAGAAGTATGGCCTATTTCTAAATATTAAATCCATGTGTTCTTTGTTTTCAAAGAGAAAAACATAAAAACCTATTCCATAGAAATAATGTGACAAACTTCCTTTGATCAATTCAAGTAAACTCTTCTAGATCCAAATCATCATGGCTCTAAGAGAGGGCCAAACCCCAGTAAACTATCCTACCACCCCATTAAATTGGAATTCCAAAGAACAATATTCAAGTTTTAAATCCATTGGTTAAGCATTTCAAGGAGGAAGTGAGACCTCTAGAATAACTTACAATATTTTGAAAAATTAAGAGGGAGAACTCTTGATAGATTTTCTCAGTCAGGAGACCAACGCCTGAAATGCATCAATCTCCAAGAGAGGAGGAGAGGGGGAGGAGGATGCCCCCCTGAAACGGAATCCATGAAAACTTAATGGCTCCCTAATTTCTAGGGTTTCAAATGCCATATAGAAATTCAATTTTTATATTAACATTAGTTGCAATCATAATTTTATCAATGTTAGAATGGCTAAGAGATTGCAAGATCTAGAAAAACATATTCAAAGCATGGGTTGAGGGTGAGAATGGTCAATTTTTTAAATATTTGAAGGTCACTATGGACAAATATGTTTTTCATTAATATTTTCATGCTATAGATATGGATGATGTGGATATTGTTTTGGAGTAACCTTAGATGATATTCATTGATCTAGTTAATATTAACATATAAAAGAAGTTTATGAAGCTTTAGTACAAGAAAAATAAAATTATATTGCATGATATTTATATGTCTAAATAGGAAGGGGCTAAGGGAGCACACGAACATGTAATGGAAGGAAGACTATTTTTAGTACCTACTAACACATTAGATGATTTGTATTTATGAGAGGAACAAAATAAATAACATATTGAATACAATAAAATAGATATACAGAAAAAAAACAATAGATATCTAGTGAACAATAACTTCAATTGAATAAAGAAAATAGGCAAAATCTATAAAATTGTAGAACTGAAAACAACTTGCTCAAACGGTTGTAGCTATCTCTGAGAAGAGATGTGGCTGATACATGCATTTGTCTAAGAAGAATGATTACAATAAGGCTCCATAAGCCTTTTTAACATTACTCATGAATTACAAAACCCTAGACATCCAAAAACCTAACCCTGTGAGATGAAACGCCAAAAGTTATGTGGACCCCAATGGGTAAGTTGCTACCTCAACTTCCCTGGGTCGTAACTTTTGCATATGACCGTCGTTTTTGGCATGTGATAGCCCGTTGGAAAGGTGTTTTAGAGAAATACACATTATGTTGTCAAAATTTAACTTTGTTTATAGTTTGACTGTGGAAAGCCCAGAAAACATCATTTAGGGCCCCAAAACATCCCTAGAAGTACAAAAATATGTATTGACGTGAAAAATTCTAAAATAAGTCAGTTGGAATAGGTGGGAGGCCACCAATATCCACCTGGATTCTATGTAGGTCTTCAATATAGCCTCAGAAGTGAAGAACCCACAATTACAAATAAATTTCATCATTACAGAGAAACATGATGAACTAAAAAATGTCATCATTACAGATAAACGTGATGAACTAAAAACTGTCAAGATGAACCATTTGGAATAGGTGGGTGGCCACCAATATCCACCTGGATCAGTCTTCCCCCCTTAGGAAGCAATGGTATCCATTGTGTTTAGTTCCCCCATCAATCAAGACAACTTCTGCTAAATTTGGCCCCATGTGAGACACTTGCATTGGTGCAGGAGTTGCCCTGCGTTGACAATCAGATAAAGTTGGATCCTTTGTTGGTGAGTACCCTTGATATGTGTGTCTACTATATCATCAGTGGATTCTTGTTCCATGCAGTGAGGGTTGAGCTCTGTTGGTTTCAATTGTTTTGTGATCTCCAAGGTGTCCAATAATGGTGGAAAATATGGGCGAAGGAGGTCCACATTGAACATTGGGTGAAAACCAAGTAAGGGTGTAGTGTTGAGATCAAAAGAACTTTCACCCACATCCTTGGTGATAGTGTAAGGCCCATAGAAAATTGGATGGATATTTTGATGGGGCCCTATAAGGTGCTCTTTCTGTACATGTAACCAAACCTTGTCTCCTACCTAAAACTTGTGCGGTATCCAATGTTGATCATGTTGTTTCTTGTACTTAGCATTGGCTTTATGAAAAATCTCATGGACCTATTGGCAAATGCATTGAATCTGCTCAATCAATCTGGTGGATTTTTCAGCCTCAGATTGAATACGGGATGATTATGCATGTGTGGTTGCAAGAGGTAGTGCAACATCAATGGAACCCAAGGGTTGGAATCCCAGCCCCACCTGAAATGGGATATGGTTGGTGGATCTACAGAGAGCCCTGTTATAGTTGTGTTGAACATAGGGAATAATCGCATCCCATGTATGTGGATTCTTAGAGTTATACATGCATAGGATGTGCACAATTATCCAATTGACGACCTCTATCGGGCCATCGTTTTGGGGGTGGAAGGAAGTGGATTTAGTGATCTTGGCATCCAAAAGTGAGAAGAGAATCGACCAAAATGTGATAAGGAACATGTTGTCCCAATTTGATATGATGGTCTGTGGTATCCCAAAATGGGCCCACACCTGCTCGAAGAAGAGCTTCGCAATATCTGCCACTGTGATGCTCTTCTTGCATGCTGTGAGAATGGGCATCTTCGAAAATCGATCAACCACCACAAATACATAATCATTTCCTTTCTTGGTGGATAGAAGGACAAACATGTAATCCATCGAGATGAATTCCTAAGGCCTCTACGGAGTAGGAAGAGGGGTGTATAATCCTTTCTTCTTGATGGATATCTTCATAATAGCACAGGAAGTGCAAGATACAATATACGTGTTGACGTCCTGTCGAATTTTTGGCCAATAAAAATGTTTTTGTAGAACAACCACAATTTTATCGATGCCAAAATGTCCTACCATTTGACTGTAGTGAGCCTCCCAAATCATCTTTTCACGCTCACTTGCGGGAACATAGAGGTGGCCCAGATGACATAATATTATATCTTGAATGTGAAAATTGGTGACATTTGTGCCTATACCCAAGAGTTTATAGGTGGTGGTGAAGTCAGGGTCTCGTTGATAAAGTTGGGGCCACTCAGATGGATCATTCCCACAGGAATGAAGCATGGTGGTGAGTGCAATAATGGGAGGTCGACTGAGGTAGTCGGTGAAACCATTTGTGCTCAATTTCTTATACTTGATGTTGAGATGGAACTATTGTAGGTATGTGGACCAATTTTGATGGTGGTCATTCTACAACTTCCCCTATGTTTGTATGAATTGCAAAGGATCGTGATCGGTGTGGATGATTGTATCCTTTCCCATAATGTAATGTCTCCATTGATGACAGGATTTCACAATGGAATAAATTTCCTTGTCATAGGTGGGGTATTTTTGGATGGTATCTAAGAGTGTCTCACTATGGTATGCTATTAGATGATCATGTTGAGTGAGAATTGTACCTACAACATAGTCAGAGGCATCAGTCTCAATCTTGAATGGTTGTTGTAGATTAGGTAAGGAGAGAACTGGAGCTGAGCACAAGAGATGCTTCATATCATCAAATGATCGTTATTGTGCCTTCCCCCATGTGAATTCTTCCTTGCCATTTCCCTTGGTCACATGGTTGAGGGACCTTGCAATATGGGAGAATCCCAACATAAACCTTCGGTAGAAGTTGGCAAGTCCCAAGAATCTCTAAAGCTCAGTTAGTGTGGTTGGGTCTGGCTAGTCACAAATGACTTGGATCTTAGATGGATTCACATGTACCCCATGCTCATCAAACATGTATCCCAAGTATGCCAAAGGAGCATTTTTCCAAGTTGGCATATAGCTTGTGTTGTCGTAAAGTGCTCAAAACATGTTGAATATACTGCATGTGCTCCTCCCAATTTCTATTGAAGATGAAGATGTCATCCAGATATACCACCACAAAATATTTGGTGAAGGATCTCAATACATCATCCATCAACCTCATGAAAGTGGTTGGTGCATTTGTTAATCCAAAGAGCATCACCAACCATTCGAAGAGACCTTATTTAGATTTGAAATTTTTCTACCATACGTAATTTGATTTTATGGGAACCTGGTGATAGCTAGACTTTAGGTCAATCTTGTTGAAGAAATTTTCCCCCTTGAGTTGGTCAAAAAGTTCATCAATTTGAGGAATTGGGTACTAGCTCCTGACTATGATTTTATTTAATTCTTTGTAATAAAATCATAGCCTCCATGTCTCATACTTCTTCTGCACCAGTACAATCTGGCTTCTGCAAGGAGAGGAGTTGGGTTGGATGTTCTCCTTTTGAAGAAGCTCTTGGATTTGGCGCTTTATTTTTTCATTTTCCACCAACAAGAAATGATGGAATGGTCCATTAGGCAGAGGTGGATCGAGGGATATATTAATTGGATGCTTGACTTGGCAGTGCATCGGTACCCTAGTGGGTCAGGAGAAGATGTATATGTACTCTTCCATGATCTCATCCACTTCATTCTATTGCAAAGAGAGGCTCTGTATAGAGGTCACAGATGTGGCGGGGACCTTCTGCTCACTATGAGCATGGATCACAAAGAAGACAAACTTCTTGATCTTTTAAATGACCTTACTTCATTTCTTAGAAGAGATTAAAGAAATAGTGGTAGGCAATGCTACCTCTGGTATCCTATACAATTTTCTACCCAAAGTAATAATAACATTGTGGGGTATAAACGTATACACAACATGTCGCTTCCACAAATATGAATAGCCTAAAAGAACATCACAAACATCAAGGGGAGAAATATCACACAATACCTCATCTTTGAAGGGATTTATGTCGTAGGGCATACGACACTATTGCCTTACGCGGAGATATCTTCCTTGGTGAAGCCAGTCGATGGTGTATGGATGCAAGTGCAGTGTCATTTGTAGGTCCAGTCACTTGACAAACTCTGTTGAGATAAGGTTCTTCTAAATACCGCTATAGATAATGAAATGAAACGGAGCCCCCTTTACCCACATTTGTGAGTGAAAGGTTCATTCCCCTTCCTTTGTTTCTTTTGGTTCTCTTTGTTGGAATTTGGTGGTAGCGATATTGGCATTGGGTTCGACATCGATAATCCACTTCTCTCTATATGGATTTGATTCAGAGTCATAATTTTCCTTTGACTCAAAAGTTTTCAGATCGACCACTAGTGACTTCTTAGAGAAACATTATTCGGTGTTGTGCCAAGGGATTTTATGGTATTCACACCACTTTCCCGTGTCCTTCTTCTACTTCTCATTACCCTTCTTGGGTTGCGTCTTGGACTGGTTTTCCTGAGAGTGGCCATATTTTTGTGGTCCCTTGTTTTGTGGGTTGGCGCTTCCTTTTCCCTGCTTCAACTATGAGAAGTTTGTAGATCCAAACTCTCAACTCTTCTACTTAAATTTATGCTCGATCTTGACAACATATCTATAAGGCACACCTAATGATGTGATTTCCACAAAATCCATTTATGTTTGAATGTATCTATGCAGATAGCTACGATATTTGAGCACCAAATTTTGTTTAGAGTATTTGATACCCAATTTTGTGCACAAGGTATGGAAAATATTGGTGAAATATAGTACTGTCTGGTCCCTTTCATGACACAGCGTGGTCTATTTTGTGTACTAGTCCCTGTAGCTTCCAATAGGGTAGTATTGTTCATTAATGACATCCCTAAAGGAATCCCATGTGAAGGTGACCGAAAATATTTCAAATTCCTCTGTGGCCCTTTTCTCAAAGTAAGTATCCCACCAGTCCTTAACATGAGGGACGACCTTAAGGGGTGAAAAAGTAATATTTTCCCTATCAGAAAAATTGTGGACCGAAAAATACCCTTCGAGGAGATTCAATCATTTATATACAACATTCACATCTATCAGTCCTTCAAATAATGGAATATCAAAATTTACTTGTACCTTGAAGGGGGTTGTGTGGTTTCTTGATGAAGATGTGTCTCTTGTGGGAAGTCGTTGAAGGATCTCTACAAAGTTGTCCATCATTTCTATTTGTTGTCATGCAAGGTCTTCCTCGAGAAACAGTTTAAAAGGATCTACTGCTCCATAATATTTCTTCTCTCCCCCCATGAGTTTTTGTTAGGATCAGCGCAAATGATATTAAAAATGCTCGACTGGTTCGAGTCCCAACTTCTTGTACCCAGATCTTGTCAGGGACATGCACAAAGAAACAAAAGTGAAGAGCAGACCGCTCCGATACCACTGATCCAAATTTATGAGCGGAATGAAATAAATAACATATTTAATACAATAAAACAGAGATACGGAGAACAACAACAAATATCCAGTGAAAAATAACTTTTATTGAATAAAGAAAATAGGCTAAAACTATAAAATTGCAAAACTGAAAACAACTTTCTCGAATGGTGGTAGCTATCTCTAAGAAGAGATGTGTCTGCTACGTGAATTCCTTTGAGAAGAATGATCACAATGAGGCTCTAGAGGATTTTTTAACATTACTCATGAATTCCAAAACCCTATACATCCAAAAACCTAACCCTAGGAGATGGAACACCAAACGTTATGTGGGCCCCAATGGGTAAGTTGGCACCTCACCTTCTCGGGGTTGTAAATTTTGCATATGAACTTCGTTTTAGGCATGTGATAGCCCATTAGAAAGGTATTTTCGCAAACTACACATTATTCCATAAAACTATGACTCTGTCTACAATTTGACTATGGAAAGACAAAAATCCATTGTTTAGGGCCCTAAAACGGCCTTGGAAGTACAAAAAGATGTACTAACATGAAAACTTCCAAAATAGTCCATTTGGAATAGGTGGGCAAGCACCAATATCCACATAGATGATGTGTGGGGATTCAGGACATCCCCGTAAGTGAAGAACCCACAGTTACAAATAAATTTCATTATTACAGAGAAATGTGTTGAACTAAAAAATATCAACATGAGCCAATTGGAATAGGTGGATGGCCACCAATATCCACCTAGATCATTACATGAAGAGTCTGAGGTTGAATCAAAAGATTATCCTATAGAATCACATGAAGATAATCCTAAATAAGGGAATATAAAAGAAGAAGAATCTAAGGATCCACATGAGTCAAAGGAACCATGTGTTGAAGATTCAATAAAATAAGAACCAATAGCTAAGGTTGTTGTATATTGTCACCTGTTGGCACTCAACACACCCTAAAAAAAATCCTATGTAAAATTTTACTTTTTCGGTACCACTTGATCTTTTGCACTGACTAATTCAACTTCATTATGAAAAAATTTGCCTTTGCTTATCTTTTTTTACTCTCATTAAGTCTTCCAAAGTTTGCTTGAATCTATGAAAACTCGTGACTTAAAAAATACTTAACGCTTAAATAAGGAATTAGCAGCCAAAACACTCCCCCCTGATGCACTCAAAGATTCATCATCAGAAGGAATTAAATGATGAAAGAAAATCACTCAAAAAAAATGCATTCATTGAGTGTTGATCTTCATCGGCATCAGCAAAAGGAGGTTTTTATTTTGCGACAAGAATCATACAAGGAAATCATCGACAACTGATCCTCTTCGGCGTCGATAAAAGGAGAAAATAGTAAACGTTAAATAAAGAAATAAATGATATTGTCGATAGTTGATACCTAATGAGATTAGCAAAATCAGAGGACCAAATCTCCATGAACATTCAAACCACGCTAAAATTGTTTCTCCAATCGCCGACTTCCGAAACATTTTCGACATCAGGAGTTTTGAGGATGTTAACCCAAAGGAAACTACGTGATAGGTTTACTTCCGATCATCGATACCCCACACCTTTTTGACATCATAGATCCCAACTTTAGTTTAAGAATGCACCCCTAGAGGAGTGTACCAACTCCGACTAATATTTGTGAGATAAGTCATCGGTTTCCATTACCACGTGTCCCAAGCCAGTTTTTCCTCGTCATCCCCGTATGGATAAATCGATCGACATTGAAGGTTTTTCACAGAATAATATCAACAAAAACACTCATAACACCTTTCCAATCCCCGATCCACCCACTAGGAAAGCGACACGATGGGACATTTTAGCACTAGATACATTTCAATACAGATCATTTAAGGGACTAATTAATTCCAAATCTCACATTAGTTGCTAATTCATGCATGAATAAAAAAAAACATTTGAATTTACCGATACAACACATCACCCTCCATACCTCCGCCATCAACCCATGATGAATTAAATTACATATATTTGGAAGTAGATTTGTTTGAATTTCACTCATCACCTGAATTAATTGGTTTATACGATCGGTAATATCGTCTCCATTAAATCCTCTTGATCCATTGTAAACAAGATTATTCTGCATGCTAAGGAGTTTCATATCATCCAGAAGAACGAGATGAGCAATTCAAAATATTCNACCTTGTCGATCTCTGATCCACCCACTAGGAAAATGACATGATGGGATGTTTTAGTGCTAGATACATTGCAGTCCGGAGCATTTAAGCGACTAATTAATTCCAAATCTCACATTAGTTGCTAATTCATATGCAAATCAAAAGGACCATTTGAATTTATCAATACAACAAATCACCCTCTGTGCATCCTTCTTCATCCCACGATGAATTAAATTATAGAGATTTGGTGGTAGATTTGTTTGAATTTCACTCATCACCCGAATTAATTGGTTGATACGATCGACAATTTCTTCTCCATTAAGTCTTCTTGAGCCATTGTAAACAAGATTATTCTGTGTGCTAAGGAGTTTCAGAGCATCCAGAAGAACAAGATGAGCAATTCAAAATATTCCAAGCCACCCTCCGCCCCCCATGAGTATCAAACTACAAAGTTTAGCAAAAATTACAGGTATGTACCAGTCTATATTTTATGTGTTTTCACTTCATATATACATTAATATCCAATATCGCTCAGTGCACAGGTCCTAAAGGATTTTATTTTTTGATTTGTAGGAACAATGCCTCCAAGAAATCCAAACACTAGGCGATCACCGAGAGTGCCTAAGCTAAAGGAACCAGAGATGGGAGAAGGATCGTCCCTGGGGTAAGGAAAACAGCTAGAATTTGATCCAAGGCCGGAACCAGTCATCAGAACATCCACAAAGAAGATTTTCACTCAAACTTCAACCTTTGGAGACACAGAGGCAAACACAGGGGGCAAGGTGGTACTCCCACACTGGGGATAACTCTTCAAGAAGATCAGCTTGGAAGAATTCCCAGAATATACCCCGCACAACGACCCCGACATGAGAAAGCTTGACGATGATTTTTTTCCAAATTTCTGACTGTCATACCTACACATGGTAGCGAGAAGGAACCCAGTGTTCCCCTGTATATAACTGTTGCAATGGCTCATGAAGCACACAAACACACAAAATTTTCTGATCAATGACGACAATGGCGAGTGTGTCGGGGTTTTCCTTCCAGTAGAGGTGCAGAATTATTACAACCTCAGAGACCCGGAAGAACAACTGAACATCAATTTCATCGTCAAATTTTATGAGCACCATGACACTGGCTAGGTGATGGCTTCATAGTGGCGAGAAAATAAAAAGTACACCAATCGTACCTCTGGATGGTACCAAATGACCAACTTAATGGAGTCATATATCTATCTAATGGTCCTCATCTGCTGGTTGTATGGGGAGAAAGATTGCTCTAGGTTTTCAGAGGCTTGGATGCCTCTAGCTTATACTATAGCCATTTCTAGGAGAGGTTTTAACTGGGGTTCCATCATTTCCAAGGAGATGAGAATTTGCATACAACAGGCTCATATGCTGAAATAAGGAGAGACTTTATCCTTTTACATGGATTTTTATTTATTGGACGTCATCTGCGCCAGAAATTGTTTTGCCAGAATGAGCTTGAGTTGGCACATCTTGAAACTCCCAGTCCATGTATATTTCAATGTCTTATGGTATAAAAGGTACAAAAAATCCTACTCCCTCATCTACAATGAATTCATCGCACAAATTTATTTCATTATTTTCAAGAAAGAGTGTCCAAGACTATCGGTTGCAGCCAAAAAGATGATAGCAAAGGGTTGCCACTAGTATCTGGATGAACACGATACCTACATTAGGATATTCAGGGCCATTGGAGCACCTCATATCCTACCTGTGCATGTTTCTAATCGACTAGTAGTAGGGGATATATTCTACCAAACTATTCTACAAGGATACAACGCTACTCTAGTGAAAGATAAGAAGTGGGAATTTATACCTTATGGATTCCATATAGGTTTCTACCTAGTAAAAGACACAACTCAAGCCAAGCAAGAAGGGATGAGCCAATTGGAGTTCTGATACCAGACTGTCTATTTCCACAAACATGACCCAGGGGGTTTAATCTTGAAGCACACATCTCAAGTGTCATCCTGCTGGACATATGCCCATGACAAATTCGAAGATGAGGTCTTCACCGAAAATGCCCAAGACTGGGAGGAAGTGGTGGAAAGAATGGCCAAGTTCAAATATATGAGCCTGGATGAACAGAAAGCAATAATAGAAAAATCAGCTTAAGGATCCCTCAAGGCCAGGGAAGAAAGGATGGTCGAAGTAGTAGAAGCCCCCCAGGTAGCAACAATAGCAGCAAAAATTCCCCAGGTAACCCCGGTACATTACAGAAGTTCCCCCTAGGATCAAGACGCATGGGAGAGGGTGTTACTCATGAATGGATCATCTACAAAATGACTCGGACATCATAAATATGCCAAGGCTCCCTACCGACAACCCATATGAAAGCCATATGGGACCAAGTGTCCTTGAATTCATAGACCTTGATGAAATTATTGGGTTAGATGACCCTGAATTCACAATGCCACCAGTTGGATCACCGACATATGTCTCAAATCAACCAAACACTGTTGAAGAATCACAGAGGACCGGTGCGTCAAACCCCTTAAGTGAGATGATAAAGATATATGATGAGGATGAAAGCCCATATGTATCTCTTAGGACCCCTATGCATATAGAATAAGAAAAGGGACATGAGTAAACATCTTCTCATGTTCCCAATGCCTAAATTCAAGAGCTCCTACAAAAAGAGAAAGCAGTCGAGAGTGTCCTAGACACTAAAATGCTTGATGCACCAGAGACCTGAACAGACAGTCCAAAGGATGAGTCAGGGTCGGACGACCCAAAGGAGGAAGACTTGCAACAGGAAATCGACGCTTCAACGGATGATGAACAAGTAAGTATCAAGTCTATCCCGGACACCTCTATTTCACTCAATACTCAAACCCACGATGAGCGACGGACAAAAGACGAAACTTTGGAGAACAACTAGGAGGTTCAAGAACCCAACCTTGAACACGTATACACCAATAGAAGTCTGGGAAACACACTCAAATGGGTATATCAATAGATTCCCGAACCCGTAGATGAAGTAGCCAACATATATGTGATAGCTTATGATCGGAGAAAGAAGGCTATCATCCAGAGAACCACCAAGAAGAGGAAGATCACTTTAGATCGCTCCATCCTCATCACTACCAAGAAACATTTGATCAACACAGAACATGCTAAGACATTTGACCTCATCGACGCAGGGATGGAAATTACAGATGCCACCCTGGATAGAGCTAAAAGAGATGAAAAGGAGATAGCCACCGCTTTTAAGGAATTGGAACATTTGTGCCACTTGGGTAAGTATTACCAGGACACCATGCAGGCCGTGGTGTACCTAAGGAATGAATTCAAGGAGGCCTATATAAATTTCACATATGAGGGACACCTATTCACAGCAATGATAGTCGAGCTCCGGGAGGACACCCTCATGGCACTTGAAATGCGCAAAGATATGGAGCGGTGGTACGAGAAAGCGCAACAATCCATAGAGAGAGTCGACTACATTGGTGTGGTCCAAAAAGGATGAGACAAAGAAGAACATGACATTCAGGTGTTGAATGAAAGCAGTCTTGATCGCATAAAGAAATCAGCCAAGTACTCGTAAAAAATGGCTCGGGAACCCCACCGAGAAATCCAAGAGAAATGGGCCAGGTGTGAGAAAAACTGGGTCAAAATCAACAAGGAAATGAAGAATATCGGACTCCCCGATTTTGGCACACCCGATGACTTTAGAGACTTGCGTGACATAGTCAAATTTCACATCGAGAAAGACTCAGCATGGGCTAAAGAACTAGCAAAGGTGACAGACACAATGCCAGGTCAAGTGTGACAGTTTATGGAACACTCGATCAAAGCTTGGGCTATGATGCAATAGTTAAGTGCCAGTATGGTCAAGTATCGGGCACATGCTGTAGATATCATAGAGATTCACGCGACCCTGATGGAACATCACAGATTCCTATATGCCAATACCTACGAGGAGTTGTACATCCAGTGGTCGAAGTACGAGAATAATCACTCGTTTAAAGTGATATCTTGAGATGACTCCCAGACAAACTGATAGGAGCGAACTCCACATGGAAAATTTTGTTTTACTTATCTGCACTTTATCTGTTATTTTCAGTTAATTTTATGTTATAAATAAGAGCATCGACCAAATAGTTAGGGGTCGATGGTGGTTGCAAGAAATTCTCATTTCTAGTTTTGTTAAGAATTATTTTGGAGTTGCCTTTAATTGAGAAGTCCTTCTGGACCAAAGACAAGTTTGTGTTTTCATCAAATGTGTGTATGATTGGATGTGGAGAAGAACTTTATTTCTTATTCCATCTCATGAATGGATGCAGTAACGAGTAAGAGATTTTAAATATATTTATAAGTTATTTGATGTAATGTTTTACAGTTCTTTCTTTAATGATGAAAATAAATCTTTGTGTTATTATGTGATTGATGATTAGAGTTGAGTGAATTGTTTTTCTTACCGTTATTTATCACATGCATGTTTTCTTCTGATAACTCGTATCTCAGACAGTAATTGGAATATTCACATGGTTAATGTATTAGTACTAGGCCTGTGGTATACAATCATTGTCTACATGCTAGGGTGTAAGGGTTATCCCAAACCGAGCCTCTTCTCCAGTAGTTTAAGTTTGTTCCCATTTGTTTCCTAGTTGGTTTATACCATCTTTCCATCTTATACCAGTCACACCAAAAGAAAATACAAGAAAGAGAACATTTGAACTGAAGGAGAGGCCTTCACAAGAAAACGAAAATCTCATCGATTAATTGATCGGATCACAATATCTGGAGAACCATTCCACTATTAAATGTTGCAGAGTCTAATTGGGCCTCGGTGGCAGGTTTGGTTCCTGTTGTTGAACTAGAGGGATTTAGGACCCATCAACACCACCCGCACCACCTAGAGAAACAATAGTCATGAAGGCAAGGTTGGAGTGTTAGAAAACTCACTATGGATCAACATGGAACTATAAATGAACCCAATATGGAGGCACATGGAGGAATACAAGCAATGCATGGTTATATTAGAGTAATACAATGATAATATGAAACTACAAGAACAACTAAAAACATGATCAAGGTGACAAGGAAGTAATTGGAGCCTGTGTCCACATTTCACTAGTATGTATGTATTCTCATGCTTGGTACTAGTTTACTACATCTCTTAGTAGATCATATTATATGGCCTCCATCCATTTTTTGATGAAAAAACATGCAAAGGGGGATGCAATGTAATGTAACTAGGGAGAATAATACGGTGTACCTAGTGAAGTTCCCTAGGGGATAATAAATGTGACTATAATCATGGAATAGGCCCATAGGTAGTTAGAAGAAACAATATACTAATGAGGCATAGTTTTCATATTAGGAATACTCATGAGACTACACAAACAGAGACATGAGTATCATTGTATTGGGATATTTTGAATGTTGGATGATGACTATTGTATTGTATAAATCATGTCTTGTAGATTCATTCCTTCCTTAAGTAGTGTTTGTTGGTGTTACCCTAACTTAAGGATTATTTTCTATATTCTTGTGTTCTTTATGATGTGGATTTATTTTGGTATTTTTGAAGTTCAGGGTTTAATTTTCAAGAGTAAGGGTTTATCTTTCATCTTTTATCTATGAAGGTTCACTACAAGAAACCTTTCCCTTTGGATAACTCCCTAGGTATCCAATATTATCCTCCCTGTGTATATTGCATTCCATCCCCATTCACATATTTTGTCCTTGAAATATGTAAGGAAGCCATATGATATTATCTAGTAAGCAATGTAGTCAATTGGTACCAAGCATGAGCATCCATCTATCCTAGTGAAATGTGGATATGGGGTCGAATTTCTTCCTTGCCACTATGGTCCTAATTTTGGTTGTTCCTTTGGTTCCATCATGTTGTGCCATTCTAATATCTCCATGTGTTTTCTTTAATCCTCTCTACTAGGTGTCATTCTGATTGCATGTTTTTCCATAGTAATTTTATTAATGCTCACGACCTTGCCTCAATGACCTTAGTCTCTCATGGGAGTGTGGGTGGTGATATAAAACAACCTCAACTATTGGTCCTTCTTTCTTTAACTCTTTAACATGTGGTTCCTTTGATTCATGTGGCTCCTTATATTCTTCTTTCTTTGTATTTCCTTTTTGGGAATTTCCTTCATGTTCTTATGTAGGATATTTTTTTTTATTCAATCTCATATTGTTCATCCAATATATTAGTAGGTACTACAATTAATTTTCCTACCATGGATTCTTCATGTGCACCCTTAGGCCCTTCTTGTTCACGAATATAAATATTCTATAATGCAATTTTATTTGTAATGTACCAACTGAGTTCATCTAAGGATATCCCAAAAGAATATCTACATCATCCATATCTATCGCATGAAAATATGAATGTAAAACATATTTGTTCATATTAGCCTTAAAATGTTTAAAAAATTGAACATTCTCACCTTCAACCTATGTTCTTTGAATATGCTTTGTTGGAATCTGCAATCTTTTAGCCAAGACAACATTGACAAAATTATGCTTTCGATTAGGGTTTATGGAAACAATGAAATTCACATGTTGAAGACAACTATGAAGTTGTAATAGGAAGTTGTCACATAACAATAAACCCCTAGTTCTCTTTGTATCCTTCTTTGTGCCATGAAACCATCTATGTAATTTTTTTTTTCATATTATTTATCTCGAAATTTGAATATTTTTTTAAAGTAAAATGAGCCACCCCATATAGCCAGTCGATCTTTTCTGAAATAATTTATATTTTGACTTATGCTATTCTATATATTCAATGATTCAATATTAGGACCATCAAATTTCACTCTAAAAAGCATATTTTAATAAAATAGTTTTCTTTTCAATGTAACTCCATGTTGATATATATATGTGTATTTTCATTTAGAAATTTAAATATTTTACTGTGTAAAAAGCATCTTGATTGTTATAATATGCAAATATAACTAAATTTTTTTATAAAATAGTTTTCTTTTCAATGTAAATCCTTGTTGATATGTGTATATGTTTAGTTGATATATGTATATGTTTATCTAGAAATTATTTTTAAGTAAAATGATTGATTCCATATAAATGGTTTGATCTCTTCAATTAATGCATAAAAGATTTTTCTAAAATAATATTTATTTTGACTATGATATTTACGTCGAAAGGCATACACTTATTGGAGATGGGTACAATTAATGATCTTTTAATCTGAAACTATAATTTGATGGCTACACATTGAAGATGTCGGTATATTCTTAGTGGTCCTCCAAAATCAACGAGTCGGATTTATTGTGATAACTTCCTTGCATTTATGAATGCAACAGTTAACCTGTTTACTTTTTAACATTTACCTAATCATATTAAGAAATTACTGTAACATCATATGATTGCCACGTTTAAATAATTAACTTTTGAGATTACCACGTTTAGCAAGCACTCCTTCAACTTCATTCTTTGAAATTACACGTATTAGACAAGTCATGTTTCCATGCTATCACAGATTTAATCAACTGTCCACATGTTTCCTCTACCTCAAATTTCCTCAGTTGTAATCCTTTTGGCATTTACCAACCGTGAGTTAGCAACTGTGCTAGTTTATATATATATATAATATGTATATGTTATATATATTACTAGTACCATCAAATTTCAATATACGAAACCTCTTGATTGCTCCATTATTATAACATGCAAATAGAACTACAGATTTAAATAAAAAAACTTATTTTGAGTGTAGCTCCTTGCTTTTATATATATATATATATATATATATATAATCTAAAGTGACAATCTGTTTTTGTTGAATATACTATGTAAAGGTCGAGGAATCAATGTGTAATATTGTCATACGAGTAGATATTTTATATTTTTAATGAACATGGCACATAGAGTGATAAGAACCTTTCCATTTTTAAAACAATACTAAAAGTTTTTATTTTCTTTCATCCGTTGCCACCATTCCTTCAAAATTGTTTTCGAGCTGCCGTGTAATTTGTTTATGCAGAGTCGCACCCTAACGAATCGCATAGGATAAGGAAAACGGACTCGATTTTATATAATAAATAAAATATGAGATTCTCATGATTAAAAAAAACATAAAATAAATGAAATGCTAAGCATAACAATGACGGGTTAGAAGTATTGCAAGTGCAGCAAATTCTTCACGATTACGTGGAAGACAATATGACAAACCGTCATGCATCATCAATGACGTATTTGTATTTATTCACCATTAAACGCACATGTTTATAGTTGCATTTTATGTTAATTGAAATAATAGTTACATTTTATAATTGATGTTTTATATTAATTGACTTAATAGTTGACATTTAAATTTTGGTTTGTATTATTAGTGGGAAAGAAGCTGGGTTTGGAGATTCCTTATCTTATGTCCACATTGGTTTTCTGAATCACAACTCAAGTACATGAATTCGTCCATTAGTTAATGTGTTATATTTGTTATTTTAACATTATAAATAAAGATGAATATGAACTTAGAGTGTTAGTCTTCATTGTAGATGTTATATTTTATTAGCTATTTATGTATTTTTTTTTTACATTATTTTTTTTATGGTTATCTATTATAGCTTGAACTATATGGTTGATTCGAATTATATATACAAATTTTAATTAATTTGTGGAATTTTATGCATACTAGATTTGATTGTATAATACTTGCATAGTGTATTTAAATAGAGAGAAAAAGTGGTGAAGAATTGAATAATAGATATAGTAATGACATAAATATTTTACTCAAGAAACTTAATTGGGAAATGCACCAAGAAATGATTTTTGTGTGGATTTTTATATAATCAGGAATTATTAAAAATGGAAGGAATGCACTTTCTAATATGTATTTTGTGTATTTTTACTCTTTTGTTAAGTTTTACATATTAAAACATGGTTATGAGTAAAACTTTGTTTTTTATGAACAAGTTAATACATCCCTTTTCTGTTGGATTATGTTGTCATTGATGCCAATGGTTTGATTATTTGGGAGATTGTTGGATCATGTGCCATTGATGACAATGGATTGATTGATGTCAAGTAATTGATTGATTGATGATTGATGAGAATGATAGATGTCAAAGTGGAAACCAATTGATAAAGATGGATCATTGATATGATGCATAGATGAAGATGGATCAATGAGTTTTCATTGATACATGATGATGCATAGT
>JZKD02S0228234.1:320565-334983 GCA_000966675.3 Picea glauca | reverse complement strand
TATATTAAAGAAAAATATTTATTTCATCAATTATGGTTTCTACATTAAAAAAAAATGTTTATTTTGTAAATTATTCCTAAAAAAAGTTGTCTATTTCATAGAAATAAGCTTGCAGTGGAAAATTTTAATGTACCAACCACAGAAGAGAGGAGTCTCTAAGAGTTCCTTTGAGCTTTGAATATTTGTGATTTCAAGTTCTTAGTGAGAAGATCCCCTTCAGATATGTTTTGATGAGTTTGAATATTTGTGATTTCAAGTTCTTAGTGAGAAGATCCCCTTTAGATATGTTTTGATGAGTTTGAATATTTATGATTTAAAATGTTTTCATGTGACTTCTATGCATCATTTAGGTATAAAAATCGAAGGATCTGTGAATTAATGTTGTGAATGTTAGCAGATTCTAATATTTTTTGTTATCTGTAATATTAGCACAGTGTAAAATATTTTCTTTGTATAATTAGGTTGGATGTATTGCTAACAAATGGATTTTATTTTTTTCTTTGGAAGTTAATTGGACGGATATCAGATTTTCCCTAAAATAGCTTAGGAATATTTATTTACAACGAGTATATTTTAGAGTAGTAGTATTTATTTGCTTTGTATATAATAAGAATTTTGAATAAATTCAATTTTTTTCTTATGTTGTTGGCTTAATCCAAAGTTAAAATGGATTTTGTGTGTGTGACACATATACACACACAAACCCACACTTATTTGTTGTCAATTTTATGTTGAACACACTATCTTGTGTTTTTTATTTATCTTTTGAAGAGTATGAAAATTTGAAGGTTAAAATTTTTAACACACCTTCATTATTGAAAAGTAATTTTTTAATCAAAACTTAACTATTGAAACACAATTTTTTATTAAAACTTTATTGTTGAAGGACATAATTTTAAACATATCGTTTTTTGATGGGAAAGATAGAGAACTAAGGCATCAAAAAAATTGTTTGACGGGTGTTGTGCATGGACTACCGTACCCATTCAGGAACTAACATATCTTGTGAGAAATCGGCCCAGGACCTACAAGCATTACTATTCATCTAACTAGACCCCCACAATTCCTTCATTGGAGATCAATTTGGTTGAGTCGATTCAATGGTGGGGAGAGTCCCACTACTCCTTCCAAGTATTGGTGTTCCTAAAGCACTTGTACTCAAGTCAGACATTTCTTGATGGTTTATTCGGTCATCCTGGATTAAGTTGACCCAAATCCAACCTCGGAGTAGAAATCATATCAATGCTATCTGGTAAAGAATCAAGATTCAGTACAACACTTCGTAGAAACAAACAATTGAACACTCCGCTCTTATTGAATTTATGAATGATATGTGTATTTTAGATCATTCCCAATTGGTCCATCCTACAAACTAAATGAAACGAAAAAATAATATAACAGATTAGTTCTCGAGCTTAATTTTGAACAACTGGATGATTCTATCTCGATTTGACTCTGAAGGTGATCCCTGAATTGAGAAGGCCTTGAAAGGCCCTTCCCTATTTCCTTGCCCCAAGCACGTTCTAAGCTTTATTGATTGTATGTATCCACAATAGAGGTAGCCCTATTTCAAATTCCTTCTTAGATGATCTATATTGGATCATTATATTGTTTTCCATCTATCTTGATCCTTTCAGAGAGAAAAAAACTAGAGGAAATCAACTTGCAGTGCCATTTTAGTGGCAGGTCCTAGTTTGGAAAATAGGGGTCTGGAACCTTTTGGGGCTATTTATGTTCGACAACACAAGTATTCCAACAGAGGACGAACAACTTCAGTAACCATTCACACAACCAGATCAAAAATCAACACACCGATGTTTTGACGTGGTAAAACCCCTATAGGGAAACATCCACAACCCCATCCAACGTGACCACTTGGTGCAGTTTATTAATGCAAAAGAAAAAGATTACAGAGAGATTTTACAAGATATTTTCTCACAGTCGATCATCGGAAAATGACCCTCCATTCTCTTTAAATAGAGATCATGGACCAATAGGGTGTTAATCCATGGATCAATGACCATTAAGATCGAGGAGAGTATGAGTCATCGGATCACTCTATGTCGGGAACATATCATGACCGTCGGATTTCCTAACTACAAATGCATACTAATTCATACTAAAGAAACACACTAATAAACACACTTTTACCTAACGACACTTTTAGACCAAGTAGATCTTAACTAACTCCTAAGTGTCTAAATATCCTAACATCCCCTCTTAAGAACAACTTGGGATAGGATTGAAGGATTTACAATGTTGACACAATAGGAGAAGGAAGGAGGCATTAGAGCCTATCCCCCCTTAATGACAACTTCCTGAACTCCTAACATAGATAGAAATTTGGAAAAAATTGCTTCTGTAAGAGACTTTGTGAAAATGCATGCAACTTGATTTTCTGTAGGGAAAAAGAGCACTTCAATAACTTGATCATGAATGATCTTTCTTATGAAGTGCATGTGTAGCTCGATGTGTTTTCTGCACTGATGTTGAACTGGGTATTTGACGCGCTTGATGGCACTCTGATTGTCGCACCAAAGGCTGGTCAGATGTTGTTGCTGGAATCTAAACTATGAAAGGATCTGTCGAAGCCATAAGGATTCCTGACTTGCATTTACTACTACTCGATACTCTACTTTTGCTAAAGAGAGAGCAATAGCCTGTTGTTTCTTACAGGCCCAAGTGACAAGTCCTGAACCAAGGCTGGAAACATAACCTCCATTAGAATTCTAATCATCAAGGTCTCCAGCCCATTCTGAATCAGTGAAACCAACTAATAAAGGAGTCCCCCCTGAATTGTAATGTATCCTAAACTGAACTATACCAAGAACATAGCGAAGTATCATTTTAGCTGCTTTCCAATGGACTTCATGGGGTGTTTGCATATACCGGGCAACAATACCAACAACAAATGAAAGATCGGGATGGGTATGAGTCAAGTATAAGAGGCTACCAATTAACTGATGGTATAGGGTGGCATCAACATTGGGAGAAGTACAGGTGGCAGTAAGCTTGACTCCATACTAGAAGGGAGAAGGGGCTGGTTTACAATCGTCCATATGAAAGAGACAAAGAAGGTCACAATAATACTTAGATCGGGAAAGAAAAATTCCTTCATTGGTTTGCAAAACTTGGAGGCCAAGGAAATAGTGCAAAAAGCCTAAGCCTGTCATTTCAAATTTCTTCTTAAGGCTGGTTTTCACATGGTTTAAAAGTTTTGAGTCACTACCAGTAAGGATAATATAATCAACATAAAGGACAAGGATTATGTGGGTTCCTACTTTATTGGTATAGACATTATGATCAGAATGGCATCTAGAGAATCTGGTGTCAATAAGAAAGTTGTCCATTTTGGCATACCAAGCTTCGGGAGCTTGCTTAAGACCATAAAGAAATTTCTTAAGGTGACAAACAAGGCTAGAGTCATTCTGGACATATCCAGGAGGTTGTTCCATGTAGATTTCTTCTTGCAATTCTCCATGCAAGAAGGCAGATTTAACATCCATTTGATGGACCTCCCATTTATGTGAGGCAGCAAGGGCAAGAACAAGGCAGATGGAATTCATTTTGTCTAGGGGGGAAAAGGTTTCATTATAGTCAATTCCTTCAACTTGGGAAAATCCTTTGGAAACTAACTGAGCCTTGTGTCTTTCAACACTTCCATCTGATGCATACTTAGTTCTGTAGACCCATTTACATCTGACAAGTTTTCTTCCTTTTGGAAGAGGTACAAGATCCCAAGTATCGTTTTCCATTAAAGAACAATACTCTTCATTCATTGTTGTATCCCAATCTGGCTTACCTAAATCTTCCGCAAATGTCTTTGGATCACGAGTCTCTGAAACTTGATCCAAAAGAGAAGAGGCTCGTTGGAATTGTGAACATGTCTGACGCTGATCTGAAGGATCACCGACAAGATCACCAACTACTTCTCATGTTGAACAGACCCATCTAGGAAGCAGAGGAGGTGGTGTTGGTTCAGGTTCAAAGACTCATTTGGAGGAGGGTGAGCAGGCGGAGGTGGATTTTCATCCTCAGTGACATCATCTGAAGAAGAAACCAGAATAGGACCAGAAGAAGACACAAACGTCGAAGATGGATCGCAGGACGAAGAAGGCACAATCGTTGAATTAGGCTTCTAGGCCAAGAGATTTTCATCAAATTTAACATCTCTTCTAATGATAATTTCATTATAATGTGGTTGAAGAAGTCTATAACCTTCGACATCTTCAGAATAACCAACAAATATACACTTCTCACTTTTAGGTTGCAATGCTTTCCTTTTCTCATCAGGAATGTGAGCCCATGCTATACTGTCAAATATACGGAAGTGACTTACATCTGGTTTAATTTTAGTCCAAGCTTCTTCCAGTGTTATACTTTTAAGAGCCTTTATGGGAGTGTGATTTACTATGTAATTTGCACAGTTGATGGCTTTCACCCAATAATTTAGATTTAATCCCTTAGATTGGATCATACGATTATCCATTTCTTTTAATGTGTGGTTCTTTCTTTCACCAACACCATTTTGTTGTGGTGTATATGGAACATTGTGTTGCATTTGGATGCCCTGTGTAGTGTAGTAACTTGTAAAATTATTGTTCACATATTCGCCTCTATTATTTGTTCTTAACCTTTGAATATGATGTCCATATTTTTTTTCTACAAGGGTCTTGTAGGCCAAAAACTTGTCAAAATATTCTCTCTTAAGTTTTAAGAAGTAAACCCAAGTATGTATGGAAAATTCATCAATGAAATTTAAGAAATACTTGCACCCAGAAAAAGAAGGAGAAGAAAGTGGACCACACAAATCACTGTAAACAAGCTGCAAAGGGCCTAAGGTGTGTCAAGAGGCATGTTTGTCAAAACTATCCCGATGATGTTTTTTGAGAACACAACCAGAACAAACACTATCTCTACATGAAACAAGAGGAAGATCAGTCACCATCTATTGATTACATAGTTGTTTCAATGAGCGATAGTTTAGATGACCAAACCGCTCATGCCAAAGTTTTCTCAAGTCATCACTATGAGTAACAAAAACTGATGAAAAAGATGATGACCCAAAGTTTTCAAATTTGTACAACCTAGTAATATCATCAACAATTCCAGTTGCAAGAACATGCGTAGGATCTTTTAGATCCTTGATTACAACTTGGTGAGGTGAAAACTCTACGATTTTACTTTCACCTGAATGAGTGATTTGATATACTAATAGAAGGTTACAAGAAAGACTTGGAACACATAATACATCATTGAAATGACCATTTTCTACTTGAATTGTTCCAGATCCCACAACACTAAGAGATTTATCATCTCCAACAAATATTTTCTTTGTGTTACATTCATTTAGAGAAGAAAATATGTCTTTATCCTTAGCCATATGATAAGATGCTCTAGAATCAATAAGCCACCCATCAAAAGAAGAAGTAGAAGTTGTATTGAAGGAGAAACTAGACGCAGAAAGTGCATGTCCATGAGAAGAAGAAGAAGAAGTAGAATCAATACTGATCTTGTGTTTCTTCATCGTTGCTTCTAAAGTTGCCATATTCTTGAAACATTTGGACTCATAATGACCATCTTTATCACAAAAGTTGCAATGTATGTCAGTCTTCTTATTTTTATATTTTGCTCATTTGTCACCATTAGGAGCGGAAGTTGGTTGAGTGGGTTTGGGACTCTTATATTGCTTGTTGTTATGGTGAGGATGTTTCTTCTTGAGATTCTTGGGTTTATCTTTTTGATGGACGACTAAGGCTTTGTTGGAGGTACCTGCGGTGTTGATCACTCCAAGTTGTACAAGTTTATCTTTCTCTCTAATCAAAGCATCACAAAAGTTCTCAAGAGTGGGTTTTTGATCAGCTGCCCCTAGAGCCTCTTGCATGGCATAAAAGGTAGATACAAACACAGAATATGCACTACCTATCTTAGAAACAATAAGATAGATGCAATGATATTCTTCTATCTTTATCTTACATTCTTCACATAAAGTTCTGAGTGATTTAAACTTAGATAGATAGTCTTCAATGCAAGAAAAATCACTTGGACTTAAAGTCGGTACTTGATTTTATAACTGTTGTGCTCGAATAATATTGTGTTTACCAAACACAAATTCAATATTTTCCCAAGCTTCTTTGGGTTTATCTATTGATTGGAGGTGGAACCTTAAATCAGGAGAGATGGAAATTCTGGTTAATTTGTGTGCTTCATCATTCCTATTATCCCATTTGAATTTCTTATCAACATCAATGGGTGTTGTTTTATTTCCCAAGGTAATTCGGTACAAGCCTTTACTTCTTAATAAATCTTCCATACGGGATTTCCATTAAAAGTAGTTGGTGCTAGTAAACAAAATATTACTTGAAGAATCCATATTAAATATGTAGATAATATGGATTTAAAAACTGAAACTGATTATCTAGATGGAAAGATCTTGAAAAATTGGGCGGTTTTAAAAAAACGGCACTGAAAACGGACTTCGGATGTGAAAGTTATTCCATTTAAAAAAAAGGCATAAACAGTAACCAAATGACCACGTGATGGTGTAAGTTGCTTTATGAAGTAACCCACTTTTATGAAGAGAAGTGGGGATCACTTTTACAATGAAGTTATTTTATAAAAGAAAAGTTGCATGCAAAATAAATAACTCTAAAATAAAATATTAAAGCTACTTATAGTGATTCACTTTTATACTTAGAAGTGAAATACACCTTACAATTTGAGCATGAACCTTTTTTCAAAAAAGGTAATAAAAAGAGAGACTTGAACCAACTTTTAACCAAATGGGCTAGCAAAACAAATTGTATTGTTTCACAAGATGATTGGGGTTGTTGTTGTTTTTGTTGTTGAAGACGGCCTTGGAGAGCATGCTAAAAAAAACTCTTTTCACACAAGAAAAAAATTTCGCTTCTCAATGACAACAAGGGTTAGATCTCGGTTAGCTTACCCGGAAGATGAACCTTTTCCTATTTGTTTCTGATTTTCCGAGATCGCACAAGGTGCGAGAAAAATAGAATACACAGATCTAAAAGAGTAGCAACACGGAAACAAGTAATACAAAACCGAAATAAAACCAAAATAATACTTTGCAAAAATTTAAAAAATGTGTATTCAGGCTTTATAACTCCGGATCTAAATGAAATGGCCGTATCTTGGGCAAACGGAAACCTTTTCGAGTGAAAATAAAAGTGTTCTTGACTGAAAAGAATGCTCCAAATGCAATGGAACGGTCCTCTCAGCCTATAAATGTACGTAAATGACAGAAAATGGAGATGGGGAAACTCGGCTTCACGATCTCAATCTACAACAAGAGAGGGTCTTCAAACAACCTCTGATACCATGTTTGAAAACACAGGTATTCCAACAGAGGATGAACACCTTCAGTAACCACTCTCAAAACCAGATCAAAGATCAACACACCATTTTTTTGACGTGGTAAAACCCCTATGGGGAAACATCCACGGTCCCAGCCAACACGACCACTTGGAGCAGTTTATTAATGCAAAAGAAAAATATTACAGAGATATTTTACAAGAGAGTTTCTCACAATCCATCATCGAAAAATGACCCTCCATGATCTTTAAATAGAGATCATGGACCAATCGGGTGTTAAGCCACGGATCAATGACCATTAAGACCGAGGAGAGTATGAACCGTCAGATCACTCTATGTTGGGGACATATCGTGACCGTTGGATTTCCTAACTACAAATGCATACTAATGCATACTAAAGAAACACACTAAGAAACACACTTTTACCTAACAACACATTTAGACCAAGTAGATATTAACTGAATCCTAAGTGTTTAAATATCCTAACAATTATGAGGCATCAAAATGGAATTTTTGGGGGTTAAAACTTTCCCAGCATATATCGGACTCCATGATGCTATTCCACACATTGAGACCTTTCCAACAGTGCAAACATCGTGTCAATTGGAGCTCATATGCAAATGTTATATCTCTTGCAAGTTGAACTACCATGTTGACCACCATGGTATGAGAGGATTCCACGTCAGCCCCCGTTACTCACACATATGGGGCTAGCTACATATGTAATTTCAAGAAGGTTCTAGAAGGTCCAAAACCCTATCACAATTAAGGGTTGAGGAAGTCAAACACCTACCCCTAGATGGTTATCAAGCTATGTTAAATATGGGGCCACTAGGAGGAGAAGGGGTTCCATTATTTTGCATTGTATCTTGTTCCATAGCTTAGAAAAAAATCTAAGAGTGGTATTCTATGAGCATTACATAGGAGAAGAGATTATGTATCATTCTTACAGGCCATAGTGTCAAGGGAAACTCCACAAAGAGTGTCTCTTTCTTTGTACTTTCCTTATTTTCATACCAGAGAAAAGAGAGCAAAGCAGCCTCACCTTCTAGCTGGGTTTTCTCCCATTTTGGGTTTCCCAGGTCATATCTTATGTTTTTTGTGGATGGTTTGATTGTATTTTACTGTTCTCTATTTTTTGTATTTTATCTATTTCATGCATAAGCAGAAGATCAGTAACTAAATATTATGAGATCTAAAGGAAAAAATAACCTTAATAGTAAAGATTTTAGTATTTTATTATATTTGTTGTGACAAAATGTTTCAGTGGAATATCCACGATAGTTTCCAGATCATTATAAGAACCAAAAAGTTCATCTACATGAATTCAATTAGATATATTTCTATTACTTAATTGAATTAAGTCAATAATGTAAAAATCTCTAGCCTTATCTATTTTGGCTCTGCATTACCTAGCAGTGAATCTGCATGAACTCAATATCCATCTTTATTTTCTCTCCATGTGGGAATGGATTCACCTGTTGATTTATAAAAAGAAGTATTTAGTTATTTATTAGTCAACTTATCACTGAGTGAATATCCAATAGTGGAGATCGTTGTTTGAGCGGTAGTGAATCCAAAAGGATTCACTAGTGAGTCACAAGCTAAATTCTATAGTGTTTCTTCTCCCTTATTTTCTTTCCCAATTACATACTTATATATACTATACACCTCCACAACCCCCTATCAAAATACATTCACGGGGTCTTTTTACCCAAATAATGGTCCACATATTCTCCATCGTCAAAACATCCCTAAATAATTTCAGTGTTCTCCAAGGCTATAGTGTAGTTTGGATTCTTATGTGCCCATCTGATAAAAGGAAATGCAACATTACTGAGAGCTTTCCACCTTGAAGCCATCCAATTGTTAGAATATCAACACATTTTGACTCCATCCAATTGTTAGCACACATGTATGTTTTTTAAGCCATTCAATTGTTAGTGTATCAACACGTCGTTAGTGTATCAAAATGTGTATGATGACAACTATAATAGAGTTTAATATAATTATATAGTCTTAAATCAAGTGTAATTCGATGTCAACCAATTTGGGAAGATTTAAATTATAAAAACTAACTATATGTAAACCGTGCCATTCTATCACATTGATCAATAAAACATAAATAAATTATAAAATATGATAAATTGTTCTGAACTTATTTCTAAAAAATATTCTAAACTAATAATGTTTTCAAAATGATCAAGTTTGATATACTACAAAGTAAGTAGTAATATGATAGTGAGTGTTAAGCGTCCTCCATAAGAATATTATGAATAAAAAAATTTAACAACTATTTGAAACATTAAAATGACATATTCCCATTCCAAACTTTATAAATGTGCAAAATTTTGAACAAATATTTATGTCACTTGAAAATTCATAGCCCTCACGATAATATGATATTTAAAAATACAATGAATATGATATTTACTTATCTTGAATGATGTGATGTGAAAATCTAATCAACCCCTATACATCAAGCATTTGGTTAATCTAAAGCACTCTTCATAAATCAAGTAATGTGAAACTCTAAATTAACCACTATCTCTTAATCATTTGGCAAATCTTAAGAACTCCTCACAAATATTTTCCAAAATATAAAGTGACGAGTTCCAAGTTTTAGGGTGAGGTTCGGTCTCAATGCTATGGGCAAAATTCATGAAGAGTGCTTATTTAAAAAAGATAAAAAAATGAATTTAATGTGACGTAGTTATTTAATTAATTATGCCGAAGGCATATATTAGGGTTAAGTTTTTTTAGAAAACTTGTCAATCAGTTGACAGGTTTTCTAAAACCATCCCTTCAAAACTATCAGCAATCAATTAGAAATATTTAATTCGGTTTCACATCCAGTGGTCTATCACGTCTTGTCACCTCACACCTCCACCACCTCACCGCTACCAACTGGCCAACATGTCGCTTCATCTCGCTTGCTCGTGTTCAATCCCCACTCCCTCCAATCCTCCACTTACTACTTCATATTTATTGCTCGTGTTTGATCCCCACTCCCTCCAATCCTCCATTTCCTACTTCATCTTTCCTGCTCGTGTTCAATCCCCACTCCCTCCAACCCATGCTCTAGGGAAAGAATTTATTTGCTTCGTGGCTTGGCCTCTTTTCTCTTGGCATTTGACCTTTTTTTTTCGGTCGATTCTGTCTATGAAAACTCAAGTCTTATGCTTGAAAAAAGTTCTCTGTTTCGTGAAAGTCAACTACTCTCGCGTCTAAATAAAATCCCATACTAATACCAAAGCTAGGGAGCAGGGAAATTAATAGGAAGGAATGTCTTGCTTGGGCTTTTATGACCACTAAGTACCTATTTGAGAAATTGCAACCATGAGTTTCATATATATCTTCTATTTTCGTAACATTGAATATGCAATTGGAATCTGTTGAGCTATAGTTATTGACTAGCAAAATACTCAGTGAAGTGAAAGTGTCTTTCTCCCCGAAGACATCAACCATCTAGAAACGCGATTTGCACTGTAGTCCATACTCAATGAGGATTCCATGAGAGGTAATATTTTCTACTTAATATCCTTTTAATGTGATATTGCTCTCGCTCCAGGAAATCAACAATGGGTATGCGAATTAATACACACACTTTAATGTGATATTGTCGTCGCTCAAGGAAATCAACAATGGGTATGTGAATTAATATGCGCATAGATGATGATGACTTTTGTTGATGGGTGTGAAGCCCTAAATGAGTCATGTTCCGGTTTCTAGCAGACTGGTACTAGTTTTGTTGGGATTCCCCGAAATATCATCTAGTACTCGTTTTGTTGGGATCGCCCGAAATATCATTAGAGGAAGACATGGATCCTGGTCTTGCCGCTAACATACTCTGAAAAATTTATTTTTCTTCTTGGATATAGAAAAATATTGCAATCTTTCCATCTCTCTGTGCAACCTCTGAAAATTTTCTTCCTTTGCTTCGATATAGAAAAATATTGCAATTTTTATTGATGTGATGTCATGTGCTATTAACAATTCACAAATTTATATCTCACATTCAAACACATTTGTTCAGGCCAATAAAAGGTTTTAAATGCAGCGAAGGGTAGCACATTTTTTATGGTTGCATTTATTAATGGAGTGACGAGATTTGGGTGGCTTCGAGTTTACGTGGTGAGCATTCATCTGCCTACCACATTCCCTACCATCTTAGTTATGTTTTATCTTGCTCACATATGGAAAATGGAGAGTCCCAAGTGTCATCATTTTAAGGAACTGTCACCCTATAATTTATGTGTAAACCGTAGATGGACCAAAATATTGTTAAGCAATTGGGGTTTTGGTATTTTCATATGTTTGGACTTCGAAAGATATTTAATTATTAAGGTTAAAATTGTTTCCTAAAAGGGTTAAAAGTACCTTGATACAGTGGTATTGTTATGTTGAAGGCATATATTAGGGTTAGGTTTTTGAAAACCATCCCTTTGAAACTGCCAACAATCAATTCAAACTATTTAATTTGTTTTCACCTCCAGTGTTTTGTCACGTGCTATCACCTCACACCTCCATCACCTCACCACTACCAACTAGCCAACATGTTGCTTCATCTCGCTTGCTCTTGTTTGATCCCCACTCCCTCCAATCCTCCATTTCCTACTTCATCTTGTTTGCTCGTGTTCGATCCCCACTCCCTCCAATTCATGCTCTAGGGCACAAATTTCTCTGCTTCGTGGCTTGGCCTCTTTTCTCTTGGCATTTGACCTTTTCTGTTCGATCAATTTTTTCTGTGAAAAATCGAGTCTTCTGCCTGAAAAAAGTGCTTTGTTTCCTGCAAATCAACTACTCTCATGTCTAAATAAAATCCCATACTAAGACCAAATCTAGGGAGCAGAGAAATTAACAGGCAGGAATGTCTTGCTCGGGATTTTCTGATCACTGAATACCTATTTCAGAAATTGCAAGCATGAGTTTCATATCTATCTTCTATTTTTGTAACATTGAATATGCAATTGGAATCTGCTAAGCTACAGTTATTGACTAGCAAAATACTCAGTGAAGTGAGTGTGTCTTTCTCCTCGAAGACATCGACCATCCAGAAATGTGATTTGCACTACAGTCCATACTCAATGAGGATTCCATGAGAGGTAATATTTTCTACTTAATATCCTTTTAATGTGATATTGCTCTCGCTCCAGGAAATCAACAATGGGTACATGCGAATTAATATGCACCTTTTAATGTGATATTGTTTTCGCTCAAGGAAATCAACAATGGGTATGTGAATTAATACGCACATAGATGCTAATAAATTTTGTTGATGGGTGTGAATCCATGAATGATTCATGTTCTGGTTTCTATAGACTTGTACTAGTTTCATTTGGCTTCCTTGAAATATCATCTAGTAGTGGTTTTGTTGGGCTCGCCCGAAATATCATTGGAGGAAGACATGGATCCTAGTCCTGCCGCTGCCATATCTCTATGAAAACCCTGGAAAATTTCTTCTTTTGATTTGATATAGAAAAATATTGCAATCTTTCCATCTCTCTCTGCAACCTTTGAAAAGTTTCTTCTTCTGCTTCGATATAGCAAAATATTGCAATCTTTACTAATGTGATGTCATTTACTGTTAACAATTCACAAGTTTATATCTCACATTCAAACACATTTGTTCAAGATAATAAAAGGTTTTAAATGTAGCGAAGGGTAGAATATTTGTTACAGTTGCATTTATTAATGGGGTGACAAGAGTTTGGGTGGCTTCGAGTCTACGTGGCGAGCATGGAACCGCCTACCATATTTCCTACCATCTTAGTTATTTTTTTCTCTTGCTCGCATACGGAAAATGGAGAGTCCAAAGTGTCATCTATTGATACTGAGAGGTGGGTGAATTAGTATCAAGTACAATTTAAAAACCTTTTTAAACTTATACTTTCAAGGGAAGTAATGACTTCCAAAGGTAGCTACAGCTTCCAAATGTAAAGGGAGGGATAAACCTCCAAGAGGAGGATACAATCCTCAACTATCAAGAGAGAGTTGAACTCTCCATCCTTGCCCCTTCCTTCCACCCAAGAATATATGAGAGATAATAAAACTTTACATTAAACCATCACCATCAACCAATCATCACATATAACCTGATAATGCTTCTTGAGACTTCTTCAATTTATGCAATTCTTCAATTCTTGGAGTACTCTGATCCTGTAGCTAATATTACTCAATGTATTCTTTGAAACTCCTCAAATTTTCACTCCTTGAATCCTCCCCAAAAAGAGGTTATAGAAAGAATGGTAGACGTTATTCAATTCTGGTCTATTCAGGAGAGTGAACTTGCACAGAATGTCATGTGCTCAATAATTAACATCTGATTTAGAAACTTGCACAGAAGAAACTACATTCCATACTCTTTCCAATGAAATTTTTCCCACTTCATTTGGATTTTCAATGAAGAATTTATGACTTTTTTACCCGGAACCCCTGTTTATTGCCTCCTTCAGGACTGGTCACAAACCCTATCTTCCACAGAGTGTATCTCCATAATTATAGTGAATAAATTTCTGAAAATTTTACCATAGGTACCTTGATATGTATTCTCAATACCATAGCGATTTCACCATCTGAATCATTCTATAAAAAAAGTTATAGAAAAAATGGTAAGATGACCTGAAAATAACATGCCTTAGAACACATCTCCAAAAGACTTCATCCTCCCTTGAAATCCGGCTTTATTTACTACTTATTTTCTCTGAAATTCGACTTGTATCAAATGAATGTATAATTATGTTTATTTATACCATTTATGTCACTTTATTTTAACATTAGGACCCACCTGACACTTTCTTATTTTGTAATTCTTTTCTTTAATTATCTTCAGAGCCTACATGTACTTCCTTCTTTAATTCACTTTGTCATCTTCAAAAAATCATTTCTCCTCAACCATGAAGATCCACGTGACGTGCCACATGCCACCGAAAACAACATTATGTATACTATCCATCCATGGGTTTTGTATATGCATGTGCATTTTCCTTCATGTCCAAATACCTTCATCAATCTTACGGTCCAAAACCCATGACTAGGGTTGACATAAATGACAACAACCAATCTTCCAACAAGTTTCTCTTGGTA
>JZKD02S0228234.1:305293-320515 GCA_000966675.3 Picea glauca | reverse complement strand
TTTTGTAATTCTTTTCTTTAATTATCTTCAGAGCCTACATGTACTTCCTTCTTCAATTCACTTTGTCATCTTCAAAAATTCATTTCTCCTCAACCATGAGGATCCACATGATGTGTCACATACCATTGGAAACAACATGATGTATATTATCCATTCATGGGTGTTGTATAATCATGTGCATTGCCCTTCATGTCCAAATACCTTTATTAATCTTGCAGTCCAAAACCCATGACTAGGGTTGACATCAATGACAACAACCAATCTTCCAACATCATCATTTTAAGGAACTGTCACCCTATAATTTATGTGTAAATCGTAGATGGACCAAAATATTGTTAAGCATTTGGGGTTTTGGTATTTTCATATGTTTGGACTTCAAAAGATATCGAATGCTTAAGGTAACAATTGTTTCCTAAAAGGGTTAAAAGTACTTTGATACAATGGGATTGTAAGAGGACAATCTTCGTTACATAGACACAAGAGAATCTGGGTTACATCGACACACCTGCTCGAGAGCTCAAGCAAGAAGAAAAGGTAAGGGATTTTCTTTTTGCGTCTTTTTTCTGTAAATTAAAGTCTGAGATCAGAATTGTTTTATTAAAAATTGCTTCTCAAGGTTTGCCTTTTTCCTCAATTATTGCAAATTCATTTTATTTTATGGTTTGTCTTTGTATGGAAAATTCAGCTCGATTTTTGTAAATGTCAGGACCTCGTTTGAGTGTTTTTTCCATTATATTTGAAAATTTGTTTTTCTAAATTAAACCAATTAATTTGATGGAATTATTACTGATTATCATCGGGCATTCAATTAAAATAATTTTGTGTTATTTTGATATGGCTAAGGTTTATGTTAAATATATTTGTTGAGGTTGAAGTCAATACTATGACAAAGTCCTAGTGCTTGGCCGTTTCTTAGATTGCCTTCAAAATTTGTTGGCAAATTACTTATACTTTTAGGACTACTAATTGAAATTCTCCCAGAGACTGCCAAGGAACCAAAACTTTCTCATAAGTGTATACACCTTGGCGATCCTTTATGATCCTGAAAATATCAACTATAATTATCTGTTGAGAATTTTGTAAATCTTTTTAAATCAAATAAAATGTGATTAAAAAAATGAATTACCTGGCCTTGTTTTTTCTGTTGGATAATTTGATGTAAGCAATCTGAAATAATATACTATATTTTTGGCAGATATGTCGTCAGATATATTACTCTAAAAAATTTCATATGTTGGAAATGGAATGACTCTTTGGGAAATCATTAAAATACTTATTAAAGAAATGGGAAATCATTAAAGTACTTATCAAATAAAAGGAAAAGAAATACAGAATACACTGAAATTTACTTTGACTTATCCAAGCAATTTAAGGGATTCCTAAAATGGGTTGTAAGTGAAATAAAACTTATCCTAATTTAACAAAGTATGAAATAGCTCTTAAAGTCCTTTTATTCATATTCATTACTTTTTGTTTTTGTTTTGTTACCTTTCATTTCCTTGCATCCATGTGAAGTTAATCAAGTAAACATAGGTCTTGATTTTATCATTTACTTAAGCTCTAAAGTGAATGTTTTTGTATTGATTGGAGTGCATGATTTGATTTTCCTCTTGCAGACTAGGGTGTTTTTCCATTCTATTGTTCGCTTTTTCATTGTCTTTGTAAACTATGGTTAAGTGTGTAGGATTATTATGTGTATTTTTCCTAAAAAAGGAAATCTTCAAAATAATATCAATTTCTCCTATCTCAGCAAAACGTAGAAAATAGAGAACATAAAAGGTTGCCCTTTCCACATAATGAAAAGTAAGGGAAATGGAGACAAACCCTAAATTACATTGTGAAACCTACTTCATTGGGAAAAAAAAGGCAAGGCCAAAAATTCTAAAATACTTTTTAAAAACTTAAAACCTAAATTAATTTAGTAGACCCAAATTAACTTATTAGTAGACCTGAATTAACTTATTCTACTAAGTTCCGCATCTTTAGAAAGATTTTTAACATATATGCTCAGGTATGTTGAGAAAAATGTGTTGAGATCATAAATAGATCATGAATCTATTGAACAATTCAGCAAACCATAATCCATAGTAAACCTTGAACACAAATATTACATAAAGATATGAAAACTTATTGGTACATTTTCATGGGTAGTTGATAAAACTTAAGCAAAGTGTGAATAAAATTGGGTGAGATGGGATCAATAGGTTAGAGTGCACAAAAACCAAAGAAGATGTTGCTCGCTCGCACATATGCTATAATTGATGGGCATTTCAGTTGACCCATCTCCAATGATAAATTAACCTCTCCACAATATTTTAACACATTAATGTTACTTGTAAACATTCAATGACAATGTGTTGATACCTCGAGTATGAATTGACATTAAATTCCCCTCTAGATGAAATTATTTTATTACCCATGTGATTGTTAGATGATTCACCTCCAATTAAATATAATTTAATACTGGCAACTCTTTCATGGGAAATAGAATCCAAGAAACTTCAACTAATCCTATCCCTAATCAAGTTATCAAAAATTATTGTCATTTAAGAAATATACAATTTAGATTAGTTTGTAGGTTCCTTTGTTAAGACATGTTCTCATGGTTCAATCTCATTCTATTTTAGCAACGTTGTGTTTGTAGAATATACATGTACCAAAGAGATATTTCCATGTAGCTTAGATTGTTGAAGAGCATCCACATACTTGAGACAAATTGATTGAAAATGGTTTTCAAATTTTGGGGTTACTTCAAATATCACCGACATTTAACATATGATGTTTAATGAAGTAAATCTTAAAAAACCACATCAAAGAGAAAAAATCAAAACATGGGGAAAGTCTCAAAGTTTAGTGTTATTATTTTATTTAATCCTATGTTGACTGCATTGAGGAAAGTTTAGCATTCTAGCTCCATGTGAGAAGCCAATACACTTAAAAATAAACATGTAATGAAAAATAAAAGAAGATGAGATCCAACTTAACCTAGACATGGCTTAAGGATCAAGTAGTTTGATGTAGTTATATTTTTTATAGTATCAATTGGTAGATCCAGGATTAATATTGTTCATTGTTAGTGTATTCTCGTTAAGGTGTTGATTAACACTTTTTTTGGGGGTGTGCATTTGTTGACGTTGATAATTTCAATGCACAGTTTTTATTTTTTATTTTTTTATAGTATCAATTGGTAGATCCAGGATTAAGATTGTTCACTATTAGTGCATTATCATTACGGTGTTTATTAACACTTTATTTTATTGGTGTGTAGTTGCTCATGTCAATAATTTCAGTGTTGGATTTGGTGGTGGTGGCAGGTTTGGCGGTGGTGGTGGGCTAGTAGGAGGATTTGGTGGTGGAATTTGCAAGGGTAAAGGAATTGGAAAAGGTGGAGGAATCGGTGTAGTTATTGGAAAAGGTGGAGGAATCGGTGGAGTTATTGGAAAAGGAAGTGGATTTTGAGGCATGATTGGAAAAGGTGGAGGAATCGGTCGAGGTTTGGAAAAGGTGGATGAATTAGTGGAGTGTTGGAAAAGGAGGTGGATTTAGAGGCAGAATTGGAAAAGGTGGTGGAGTTCGAGGGGGTAGAAAAGGTGGAAGGGGAAGAATTGGGAAAGGTGGTGGATTTGGAGGAGGTCACAATGAAGGGATCGGTGGAAATATTGGAAAGGGTGGAGGATTTGGATGGGGACACGATGGAGGGATTAGATATGTCACGAAGAAGGAGTCAGACCCTACACCACTCTATGGGAGAGAAATTTCTCAACTACGACACCCTGGCGATGGAGGGCATGATGGGGAAAGAGCAGGAAGAGGAGTTGAAGAAGGATTTATGTGTTCGACGAAGAAGAAGACCATTTTATATACGTTGGGGAGTTGAAGAGTGTCTTGAGACCAAATATAATTCACACTTAAATCCTTACAAGAGCAGCAGTAGCAACAAATGTCTTGAATACATTGATATTTCAACACCTGTGGAGTTCGATCTTGGGACCCCCTCCACCACACTGAAGTTTCTGAGTGTGGGAGATTTTTTATTTCTATGCAAGAGGTTTCTAGTTCAGGTTCTGTGGTTATATATTGATATCCCAACTCTTGTGAGGTTCAATATTGAGACTTCTCAATGTTGAAGCTTCTTCCTTTTTGTGAAAGAGGTTTAGAGTTCAATTTCTTTTTCTTTTCCATCAATGGAGGCAGGGGAATTTTTGAGAGGATGATTCCTTTATATGTTTTTGTCATCTATTCCATATTAAAACATGCCATGTATCATAGTATTTGTTTTGTAGACCTACCACCTATTGCATTGTTTTTCTTTTTAATTTTGTTTGTTGGCTTGTGGGTGATGTGTTTCAGGGCCTAAGGATCCTAGCTTCAATTCGACTTGATAATGCTTCTAATGTTATTGTCATTCTCACTCTTCCTTTTTCTCGTGACATTATCTACCAGGAGCATCACTCGAGCTAGAGATATTGTACATGTTTCAATACGTCTAGTGAAAATGGATGAAAGAGGGACGGGACAAAATCTATTACATCATTGATGAGAGAAAGAAGCAGATGGATAGTTGTCCATTCATGGAGAGACTGAAAAGGATGTGATAGTAATATTTGTATACATGTTGGGATTCTCCATTCTTCTTGAGGAACAGTTAAGTTATATGAGGAAGGTCCTTTCAATGTAAATTCATTTTAAACTTGTTTTGATATTATCTAAACTATAATAATATTGATTCATATACCTTATGAGAATAAAGAAAGGTAGGGTCATTAATATAGTACCTCTGACCAAATGTCAGAATCTGGGCAAGTTAGAACATATCTAATCATCATTTATCTTTGACCCATCATTGTACCACCTCACCATGTCATTTGTAGCCATGTCTCATTAGTCTTCACAAGGCATCACACTACCTAGACTATTTCACCATAGAAGAAGTAGACCGAGGCTTCATCATTGAGCCATGTCAACAAAGATTGTTTTTTGGGAAAAATATTTTCATCTCTTTTCAATGCATATACTATGATTTGATTGTTATTGATTTTTAATCTTAAGAGAAGTTAGGTAACTAAAAAGGGATGACAATGTCCATGGAATATATGGAATTTAAAAAGGGCACAAAAGATTCCCACTATAGTTTAAAAAAAATAAAATCTTTTGCAACATATACACTTTGCATTAAGCACCCAAAATGAAAAATAGTAGCCATGGAGTGAGTTGTCCTTAGGATTATTGTGATGATAATTTGAACAATAAGTAAATTTACCTTGGCTACAACAATCCTTTGACCTTCTACAACTTGTTTATGATGCTAGAGATTGGTGCCCACCATTGCATGTATTGTAAGCCCTAGAAAAGCAGCTTAGAAATCAGTTTATATAGCCAAGGAAACCTACTTTTCAATTTTTTGTGAGAGTAGAACCAAATACAACCATAGAAAGAGAGACATAAACCGTGTTTTCATTTCCATATTTCTCAAAGCCAACCATGATAGCCTTGTGATTGAATCCTTCAATGGACTAAAAAAACCTATATCCAATTCAAGAATAGAAAAAGTAACATTGCATGTAACACCCATGTTTCCCCCAGTTTGTAAATATAACTATATTGGCCAAGAGACTATGGAAAACTCGATATGTGTGAATGTTTCATTTGATGAACCTTTGTATAAAAGGTCAATTAATGTAATTTATGTTATTAATAGAAAATGGATAAGTGTTGCATAACTGTTGAAAGGGGGGTTTGCCAAGATAGACCACAGATGCTATGAGAGAGATGGTGAGGGGAACCAGGAATGGTTGAGATAACCCCCACAAAACCAGTACCTTGTTGGATTTAATTTCTCAAGACTAGAATAGTCCTCTGACCCAGGGATGAATTACAGTCAAGCTGGTAGTTGGGAAGACCTCCTCAAGAGTTAATGAGGGGATGGGGTAGAGTGCCCATATGAAAGGATTTCAGACCTGACCACGGACTAGGAATTCAGGCCACACACAATATTGTTGAGGAAGGAAAAAAAGGAAGCCATGGTGGGCATAGGAAGAGTTGCGAAGAGAAGCAGAGAAGAGATACTAAGCTCTTGGGTTTAAGGAAGAACTGAGAAATGAACGTGTTCTAGTCATAAGATGTGGCTAGCAGGTTTATGATACAAGCTGATAAACCAGAGTGCTGAGTGACTAAGGAAGTACTTAGGCAAGCCTCCTTTCTTGGTATAGAGAGAACCCATTGCCAAGATCCTGTGGGAGGAGGAGAGTAACCTCCATCCCTGATTGTTGCTGAGCCGGAAGAAAAAATTCTCTCTCAGAGCATCATGGTCTAGCTCGGGGGTGGCCGATGGTAAATCCATTAGGAGTGACTGATCCTATGGTTGGGTGGAAATAGGCACCCTTTTCAGCAGCTGCATCACATCGCCTGGTTTTGATTGGTGTTTCCATACTTTGTGTTTTGAAATGGAATAGTGAATGAATGCATGTATTTATACATCTAAGAATGGTCTGTGTATTGAATGATCAAATTATGTGTATGCATTTATCTTGTGGTGGACTTATGCTTCTGATTGATCACCTATATGCCCAAATTATCCCTCAAAATGTCATGGGACGTAAACCTATAGGACAATCGAAATAAAAATTATTTCTTCAATATGGCCTTCTCCATCTGAAGAGGATATCTTCTTCAGACTCCTTATTGTGCAACTGGGATATCATGCCTAAGTCCCTAACAACCTTATGATGAAGATATTTGTGTTTAAATCGTGAGAGCTTAGAAGGACCCATATGACCAACACCCAGGAACCCTATGTTAATCCTAACAAACCAGTCGAAGGTGACCGAGAGTCACGGTTATGTGTAAGGTTGACCGGTGTTGGGCGGGTTCCCTAGTGGATAGATGAACCTATCTTACCGACTAGACCGGAATCCAACTCCCCATCAAGAAGTAGTGTGAGCCACCGATCAAGAGTGTTCGGGGGTCCCCTCATCCGTTGGATCTACACTGAGAATACTTCGGCGAAGTTCTACTTCGGGAGAATAGAGATGCTATAGAATCAAACTCCCCAAATGCTGAAGTTACAAAGTAAAGGAAAGCTGTAGATTTGGGGGGATATCGTCAAGAGCCCTGCTTACTATCCGATCATTCAAGAGGAGGGAACCGCACATGGTACTTCGACGAAGTCCTTCTTCGGGAGAGTCAAGTGGCAATAAAGCAAAAACCCTCGAAGGTTGGAGCCACGAAGTGGCGAGGACCGTCGATCTAGGGATACTTCAGGTTCTTTCCTAGTTGTCGGATTTCCGGTGTAGTCAGCCCGGCGTTGATCTCTTCGGGAGGGAAGGGGTGTTGTAATGCCAAAACCCCCAAAGTGACCAGTACCGTAGAGGTAGGGTGTAGGTGGATTCTTTCCTGGCCTGTTGATTTACGGGGTGGTAAGCCCGGTGTGGACCGGTTCGGGAGGACAGGGGTGTTGCAACGGCAGATCCCTCGAAGGTCGGAATCACTAAGTAATGTGGACCGTGGATCTAAGGATCCTTTGGGATCCCTCTCAGTCATCGATAAACAGGGGACGTGTGGCACTAGATCCTTTAGTTCAGAGATTGGGTACTCTGTGGAATTTGAGGTGTGGTGTGTCGAAAATCTCTGAAGCCTAGAGTAAAGAGAGTCGTCGATTCAAGGACGCTTCGGGAATTTTCCTATCCGTCATATCTAGGTTGTGATCAGCCCAACATTGACCAACTCTGGGAGAAAAGAGGATTTTAGGATATCAGAGTTGCAAAGTAACGTTAGCCGTGGATCTATGGATCCACGTGGCCGGATCTCAACCATGATATTTGAGGGATGTTAGAAGGTTGTCAGTATGTTGTGAAGTGGCAAGCTGACATCACCAGGGTGACGTGGACCCACAATCAATGTGCCACGTGTAAACTTGATATGTGTTTTTCATAGATCCTGTATGCTTATTCGAACGTGACACGTGTCACCCCTGGCCCTTCTACGTGTTAGCCCCTGGTACATGCCCGCCTATCCAAAGTGATTGGTAAAGTGACCGAGACTCCAAGAGTCTGGGACTTCAGGACTCCAGGGGATTTGGGGTGTAGCGAACTCTAGGAATCCAGGACTTTGGGACTCCAGAGGATTTGTGGTGTAGCGAACTCCAAGAGTCGGGGACTTCGGGACTCTGGAGGATTTGGGGTGTAGCATTATAGAGAGACCCAAAAGACCCGAAGGTCGAACCACATGGCATGTTTACGCGACTTCAAGATTTCAGGACTCCGAAAGGTGACCTGCAACCCAGAGCTCATATTTGAGCCTCGTAGCAGTCATTATAACTCTACGGGTAAGTAGAAGAGGATAAAGACCATGAATAGAGGATTTGAGATGTTAAGGAGAGTGAAATTTTGATGCCCCATCCCTAGGAAAGTTAATCAGGGATCAGGTGTGTTACAAATTGGTATCAGAGCATGGTTACAACACTTGGTCTGCTTGGGTTCATGGATGAGTTGCGTGAAAACCATATTTAAAGGAATTTTAAGGGTGACACCCTATCTTACCTATTTCCTAAAGAGTCTGGTTAAACTGTTACTGAAGAAAATAATGAAACTTTCTACTCTGTGTGTGTATTTAAGAAATATGAACTATGTGTTGTTCATAAACTAATAGACTGTTGGCTAACATTAAGTGTTTTGTCAGCACTCAAGCAGTCATTAAATCGTGGGAAAACTACAAGTATAAAGGATGGTGACATGCCATGAAGTGGGGGATGGCTCTCACACTAGACATGAAGAATCTGATGAAAGGAGGGTGGTGGAAACCCCTCCGGATCTGGCTGAAACTGTAAGGAGCCTCATGGTTGAATTACAGAGTTGCAAGGCCAAAAACGAAAGGTTAATAAAGGAGAAAGAAAAACAAATGGAAATTAATGTAGTCTTTTTGCATAACTTATCCAATATATAGAGGAAGCTGCAACATGGACCCATAACCAGTTAGGTGGACCGATGACATACGAAGGGAAGTCAAATCCCACCTGAGATACGAAAAAATGGTCCTATAAGTGGCCACACTAAGAGGAGTACCTCGAGGAAGGTCCAACCTGGAGGTAGGAGACACTCATCGAGAGAGTCCTTTGGAGAGGAAACTAGCAACTCCGAGGGATATTCTAGTAGAAAAGCTAGTATGCATTCTCAAAGGAAAGGAAAGAAGCGAAAGCATTCCAAAAGTCATGATCCTGAAGAGTTCAAGAAATCCAAACCACCCTCTTTCAATGGAGATATTGAGAAAGGGGAAGAGGCATAATCTTGGCTTCTTGGTTTAAAGAATTACTTCAGAGTCCATGACTACTCTGAAAACTTGAAGGCTCGAATAGCCATCTTCAACCAGAATGGAAAGGCTTCCATTTGGTGGGAAGACCTTAGGAATGTGAAAGGAATCCATGAGAAGGACTTGTCATGGAAACAGTTTGAGAAACACTTCAAGAAGAAGTAACTATCAGAGAAATACTTTGATGGGAAGACAAAGGAGTTCTATGAACTCGGGCTGGGACATCTCACCATAGAGGAATATGTCATTAAATTCCTTGAACTGCTGAGGTATATACCCTACATAAAGGATGAAAAGGTAAAAGTGAAGCGATTTATTAGTGGGTTACCTCAGACCTACTGGGACAGGATTGAGTTTGATGATCCAAGGACCTTAGAAGACACTATCCGAAAGGCAAGGTATTGTTATGAACAGTTCAGGATTAAGACAGAACCTTGCGAGGACTAGAAGAAGAAAAGTAGTTCGGGATTCAAGAAGAAGGGGTTTAAATCCTCAAGATTTAAGAACTATGAGAAGTGTTCTAGGATGAGCCTTCCTACTAGAAGTGTGTATTAGTAAAATTTCCCCTCTCAAAGTGGAAATAAACCTTTTGGAGCAACCCCAGGAAATAGTAATAGCCCAAAGAAGGAACCCTTGAAATGTTGGGGTTGTGGAGAAGAACATCTACTAAGGAATTTTCCACACAGACAACAGAACAGTAGGTGATTCTACAATATCCAAGAAGCTACCATAGTCAATGATGTGGCTAGAAGTATGCCACAGATTTATGCAGCCTTGGCTAATAACCAAGCCGACCACCAAGCCTCAGTGGTGGAGATGGAAGGTATGATCGCCAACCATCTAGTTTCTATTTTAATTGACCCTGGTTTTAATTTGAGTTATGTGGCCGCTCAGACTGTTGATAAGTGTAAACTGCAACCAATTAGACATGTTAAGCCATGGTTAGTACAACTAGCCACTGGGACCAAAAGAAAAGTAACAGAGGTCATACCAGCTTTCCAATTCATTATGGATGGATTGCCCACCCAAGAAACCATTAAAATACTTCCCCTAGGATCTTATGACCTGTTGGTTGGTATGGACTGGTTAGCCACTTATAAAACCAAGTTGTATTGTTACCATAAAACTTTGGAGTGTGAAAATGAAGAAGGGGTAAAAATAACCCTTCAAGGGATTCAGAGGCATGTCTCAGTGAGACGAATATCAGCCCTTCAAATGAAAAAGTATTGTAGGAAGGGATGCCCTCTATATGCAATACAGGTGTTGGAATATGTTGAGGATGACAAACCAAACCTAGAGGACCACCCCATATTAAGAGAGTATAAATACGCGTTTCCATAAGAGGTATTGGGTCTACCTTCGAGGAGAGACATTGACTTCTCCATAGAACTTGCACCAAGAGCAGTGCCAGTGTCTAGAACACCCTATAGGATGAGTACACTATAGCTAGTTGAGCTCAAATTATAGCTAAAGGAGATGATGGACAAAGGCTGCATCCAACCCAATGTGTCTCCATGGGGAGCACTCACCTTGTTTGTGAAAAATAAAGATGGCACACTCTGACTGTGCATAGATTATAGACAACTCAATAAGACAACCATAAAGAACAAGTATCCCTTACCAATAATTGATGACTTGTTTGACCAATTAAGGGGTGATTCCATTTTCTCAAAGATTGACTTAAGGTCCGGATACCATCAAGTCCAAATCAAGGATGAAGACATCCACAAAACAGCCTTCAGGACAAGATATGGTCACTATGAATTTGTGGTGGTGCCATTTGGATGAACCAATGCCCCCACCACTTTTATGTGCTTGATGAATAATGTACTCAGAAAATTCCTAGACAGATTTGTATTGGTTTTCATTGATGATATCCTAATATACTCCAAGAACAGAGAGGATCATGAAGAACATCTTAAATTAGTGCTTCAAGTACTAAGAGAGTATCAACTCTACGCTAAGTTTTGCAAGTGTGACTTTTTCCAGAAGCAAGTACATTACTTAGGCCATGTTATTTCTAAAGGAGTGGCAGTAGACCCTAACAAGATCAGATCTATCATGGAATGGCCTACCCCAAAGGATGTATTTGATATCAGGTCCTTTATGGGCGTAGTAGGATACTATAGAAGGTTCATAAAAGGATTTTCCAAGATCGGTTGTCCAATCACTGACCTTCAAAAAAAGCGGGTTAAATTCACTTGGACATCAGAATGTGAAGAAAGATTTCAAGAACTGAAATACCTTCTAACCCATGCACCTATACTGAAGATTGCAAACCCTCATGATGACTTCCTTGTGTGTACAGGTGCCTATAAGGAATGACTCGAAGGAGTCTTTATGCAAGAAGGGTCTGTAATTTGCTATGAATCCATAAAATTGAATGAGCATGAAATCAATTACGACCCATGATCTAGAGTTGGTTGCCTTAGTGCATGCTTTAAAAATGTGGAGGCATTACCTCCTGGGTAGGAGATTTGTACTTATGACATACCATTGTGGGTTGAGGCACCTATTTGATCAACCAAAACTCAATGCTAGACAAGATAGGTGGATGGCTCTCCTTGGTGAGTTTGATTTCGAAATCAAACACATCAAAGGAAAGAAAAATAGGGTGGTCGATGCCCTTAGCGGAAGTGTGAAAATGATTCACCTGGTAGCGGTAAGAACCTTTGAAACGGATGTCAGGGAGAGAGTCAGGAATGAAAAAGAAACATATTCATTTTTCAAGACTGTGACGTCATACCTAAAGCAAGAGCCCACAGGGATAAAGTATGAAGGCTATCAGATGCTTGATGAAGGCTTGCTGACTTATAGAAACATATTGTATATTCCAAGTTGTGATGACTTGAAGAGGTTCATAATGGATGAACTATACAAGAGACCATATAATGGTAACTCAGGTTATCAAAAAATGATCATAGCCACTAGGAAACAATTCTATTGGCCTGGATTGAAAAGGGACATAGCTGACTATCTAGCTAAGTGTCTAGAATGTCAGCAAGTTAAGGCAGAACACCGACACCCAGCAGGGTTGTTACAACCTCTACCAATTCCAGAATGGAAATGGGAAACCATCTCCATGGATTTCATCATTGGATTACCAAATCGGCCAAGCAGAATGATGCCATCATGGTAGTGGTGGACAAATTGAGCAAGTCTACTCACTTCATTCTTGTCAAGTCAACTTGCAAGACAATAAATATTTCCAACATCTTCATGAAGGAGATATTTATATTGCATGGCATGCCTAGGGATATTATATCTAACAGAGATACCAAATTTACTTCAAGCTTTTGGAAATCCTTAATGGCTGGTTTTGAGACTAAATTGTTGTTTAGCACATCCTATCACCCTCAAACGGATGGACATACAGAAAGAGTGAACCAAATATTAGAATAAATGTTAAGGATGCATGTAATGCATCAGCCTGAGAAGTGGGAAGACTACCTGCCATTGGTAGAGTTTGCCTACAACAATGGTTATTAAGAGTCATTGAAGATGATCCCTTTTGAAGCCCTCTATGGTAGACAGTGCAAGATTCCAATCAGTTGGAGTAATCCAGTGGATAGAATTACAATTGGACCCGACATGCTGAAAGAAATGGAATAACAAGTGATTCAGATTAAGTAAAATCTAAAAATTTCTAAGGATAGACAGAAGAGTTATGCCGACAGAAAGAGAACTCCCGGAGATTTCAAGCCAGCAAACCATGTCTATCTCAGAATTAGACCCAGGAAGAGTTCCTTGAGAATGGGAGCTTGTGCCAAGATGGCACCCCGGTATTTTGGACCCTTTGAAATATTAGATAGAGTGGGACATGTAGCCTATAAGCTATCACTCCCTCCCACAGTGAAGGCACATAATTTTTTCCATGTTTCATTATTGAAGAAATATGTACATGATTCTAATCATATAATTGACTGGTATGTGATTCAGGTGGAACTGGAGGGAGAATTCCTGCCAGAACCTCAATGCATACTAGACAAGAAGGAAACCTCACTCAAGAACTGAACCATTGCATAGGTCAAGGTGCAGTGGAAACACTTTGGCCCAGATGAGGCTACATGGGAAATGGAGGATTCCATGAAACAATCATATCCATCTTATTTACTTCAGTATATACAGAGCACATTGACAGATAGAACATCGAGGACGATGTTCCTTTAAGGGGCAGGGGATTGTAACACCCATGTTTCCCCCAGTTTGTAAATATAACTATATTGGCCAAGAGACTATGACAAACTCGATATGTGTGAATGTTTGATTTGATGAACCTTTGTATAAAAGGTCAATGAATGTAATTTATGTTATTAATAGAAAATGGATAAGTGTTGCATAAATGCTGAAAGGGGGGTTTGCCAAGATAGACCACATATGCTATGAGAGATATGGTGAGGGGAACCATGAATGGTTGAGATAACCCCCACCAAACTAGTACCTTGTTGGATTTAATTGCTCAGGACCAGAACAATCCTCTAGCCTAGGGATGAATTATAGTCAGGATGGTAGGTGAGAAGACATCCTTAAGAGTTAATGAGGGGATGGGGTAGAGAGCCCATCTGAAAGCCTTTTAGACCTGAACACGGACTGGGAATTCAGGCCACATGCAATCTTGATGAGGAAGGCAAGAAAGGAAGGCGTGGTGGGAAGAGGAAGAGTTGTGAAGAGAAGCAGAGAAGAGAGACTAAGCTCTCAGGTTCGAGGAAGAACTGAGAAATGAACATGTTTTGGTCATAGGATGTGGCTAGCAGGGTTATGATACAAGCTGATAAATGAGGATGCTGAGTGACTGAGAAAGTACTCAGGAAGGCCTCCTTGATTAGTATAGAGAGAACCCGTTGCCAAGATCCTGTGGGAGGAAGAGAGTAACCTCCATCCATGACTGTTGCTAAGCCAGAAGAAAGTATTATCTCTCAGGGAATCGTGGTCTATCTCAGCAGTGGGCAGTGGTAAATTTGTTAGGAGTGATTGAGCCTATGGTTGGGTGGAAACACGCACCCTTTTCAGCAGTCGCATCATGTCAACTGGTTCTGATAATTGTTTCCATACTTTGTGTTTTGAAATGGAATAGTGAATGAATGCATGTATTTATATGTCTAAGAATGGTATCTATATTGAATGATCAAGTTATGTGTATACATTTATCTTTTGGTGCAATTATGCTTATGATTGATCACCTATATGCCTAGCTTATCCCTCGAGATGTCGTGGGATGTAAACCTGTAGGATGACCTTGATAGAAAGTATTGCGTCAATCTAGCCCTATCTGTCTGAAGAGGATATATTGTTTAGACTCCTTGTTGTGTGACCAAGATATCATGCCCAAGTCCTTAACAACCTTATGATGAAGAGATTCACGTGTAACTCGTGCGAGTTTAGAAGGACCCATATGAAAAACACCTAGGAACCCTATGCTAAGCCTAAGGGAGCCAAGTCCTTCTGGCTTTGGAGCTCCAGAAGTCCGGGACTTCGGAGTATTGTCGGCCCTATTAGCCACAAACCGGCCGAAGGTGACCAAGATTCATGGTTACCTGTAAATTTGACCGACATTGGGTGGGTTCCCTAGTGGATAGATCAACCTATCTTACCGACTATACCAGGATCCAACTCCCCGTTGAGAATTAGTATGAGCCACCGATCGAGAGTGTGTTGGGGTTCCCTCAGCCGTTGGATCTACACCAAGAAGACTTCGATGAAGTTCTACTTCAGGAGAATAGATATGCTATAGCATCAAACTCCCCGAACGATGAAGTAAAGAGACAAAGTCAAGAAGGAGTATTTAAATAATAAAGTGAAGTGACAAAATCAAGAAGGATTATTTAAATATTAAAGTGAGGTGACAAAAATCAAGGAGGAATATTTAAATGATAAAGTAATGGAGAACCTTCTATTTATGGAAAGTGGTTAACCCTAAAA
>JZKD02S0228234.1:272017-292240 GCA_000966675.3 Picea glauca | reverse complement strand
CACCACATGGATGCTTTTCCTTTCAGTTGGTACATTGCAATTCTTCCTTCTGCATGGGCGGAATAATTCTGCAATTGAAAGTATTTCTTCATGCCAAGCAACCAGGTCTCGACATCTTCCTCCTTCTTATGTTCTCCATCGAATGTTGGAGGCTTAATATTGTTCATTTCTCCTTTCAATTCCTCCTTTCCATATTTTTGATGTTTTCTGGTAGGGGACGGGCTTGAACTACTATGTGTCTCCTTGCCAGAATGCTTCGGGGAGAGACGGTAATGTCTATTACCACTCCTTGATCTCCTTCTCCCCTCAGGGGTTCTGACACTTCTTGATCTACTTGTGTCACTCCCTTTTTCCAATTTATTTTCTATTCTTTCCAGGCTCTTCAACAATTTTAAATTGAATTCACCCTGCCGATCCCGGACTTTCATGAGCTTTCGGCTATCAGCTAGATGAGCCTGGGCATCTTTCTACAATATTTCGATGAGTTGCATCATATGTTCTTCCTTATCCATCTCTTTTCCATGCCCATTGGAGTTCGATCCTTCCACTCCCATATTAACATCCTTTCCTTCCCGTTCGTCTCCTGTTTTGGAGGCAATCATCACCTTTTCCCATTCCATACTCGGCGTTGATTAACTATAATCCTGAGCTCCGTTGAACTCTGCACACGCACTGTGCAATTAAATTCAAAGTTTGTCAGGCCATTACTCCTTCAGAATAATCTGTAACATTTATAAGCCAATACAAACAAGAACGAAAGACATTTTGATTCAATTAAGTTTTCTGAGCTCTCGTTTGGTTCTGCAATTTTTCGTGTTTTTGAAACTTCCATTTTTGGCACTTCGTGATTTCGGGACTTCGGGCTTCGGCCCATGAAGATCCCACAGTTATATATTCGTAACCAGATTCACCCTTTTGCAACTCGCGATCTCGCGAATTCGTGAGTTGAAGACCCTCGACTCATTTCCTCTAACCGTCGATACCCGAGATGCGACATGGATATGGCTCCCTCCTTGCTAGCATCTTCTATGCATGACTTTAGTCTAGGGCTATGTGCTAGAACCCTTCTCTATTCGCACCTTCATGATTTGTGGCATCCATCCCTAGTGCCTCCCTTTCACGAAACCCCGAGAAGCGATGTTGACTTTTCTCCTCTCGTTCTCGCTACTTCGTGACTTCGTGAGTTTCAATGTCAAGCTCCCATGCCCTTTTCTCATGAGTTCTCGAAATCAAGAATTACTTTATTCTCTGGGCCCATAGCACAGTTGTCGCCCTTCACCACCGTGGAATTTGGTGCGTTCGGGAGGGTCCATGTCGCTTTTAAGGACATCATCAGGTCCCACCACTCTCGCCTGCCTCTTCGACTCACTGGCATGTGGTATGCATTCATGCATCCACGTCCAATCCAAGCATGGAACCCGACGGTCAGATCTTTCTCACATCAAACGGCCTTTATAGACCTTGAGATTTCCCAAAGGAATCTAATCTGTTCATCGGGACTTAGTCACATGCTAATGTCTCGACAGTATGGTTGGGATTTATCACGACAAAAGTCCGAGTTCTTATCATCAGAACTTCCGAATCCCCGATCCTCGAAACGGGTAGTCTCACAACACATGGCCATCTCAAATCGGACGGTCCACGACTACTCCAGGGTTTCCATCATGGAAAGTCCCGATCCCTTGTTACCAGGACTCCCGATATCGCGATTCCCGATTTCCCGAAATGGAAAATCTCACGACACGTGTCCTCCGTCTTTCAGACAGTCTAGATCTATTTCTGGCTTTTGCTTTTAATCGCTAAGGTTTTAACCTTCAGACACCCCCTGACAAATCCACTGGCTGTCGAGTTTTCGGTTGAGATCTGATGGCTCAGACGATTTCTAACTGATTCGGGATTCCCGTATCGCGATTTCCACACTCTTGTGCCATTTCCAAAGGAATTTTAATCCTTATGCACATTTTTCTAGATTCGACGGTCACGAGGGCTCGCCTTCCCTCCCAAACAGATCCTAAGGTTCTAACACCATTGGTGTAGAGACCTGTCTCCCCGTGGCCATAGACCACACCGGTTGCGGTTTCACTGCACCGCTAAACCTCCTGAGCTCATAAGCATAGTCAAGCAACTACTTGACACACTAGAACAAACCAAGGTCTGAAATTGACCATTCTAGGCCCAATTCCCTTCACATTCTCGGTCCAATGACCACTCCACTGGCCCATCTAGGCTCAGCGTCAAAACCTTCGCTCTGATACCAATTTGTAGTGTACCTTTTTGCTTACCCAGAGCTTATAGCACACTAAGTAACAATCTGTACACGCTCCTTTTCATAATTCATACAGACATTATATAATAGACATGCATTCAAGTAAAGAAATACATTTAACTCAGAGTAATACATATAATTTTACTGCTACGATTAAACAATCCATAGCATTTGACAGTAATTCACATACACAACAGAAATCATGATAATTTATGTAGCACAGTCATGCAAAATGTGATAAGAACATAGTTAGATACTTATCTTGTAACAGTGATGAAATCCACCAACCAAGTGCAAGCCTTCCACGAACCTCCCAGCCTTAGACCACACTTCTCATCATCTCAATATTGGGTCACCCCCGAGCTAGGACTGAGCTCCACCCCAAGGCAAGGAATCCTAGGCTAGGCTGAGGTTACAAGGAAAACAACACAGAAATATCTGGAAGGATTCTTCCCAAAGATGCCATCTTACGCCCACTACTACCAAGCTCTCATTCCCCACATGCCTGTTCCGCCTGGGAGTATAAACCTTCACACACACAGTCCATTGGTGCTAACCTCCCTCTCTGGGTCTCGGCAATAGGCCGGATCAGGAAGTCTCAGAGCCCGTAGCTGGTGTTGGGCACTCTCTGGATGAAACCCCTTCCCAACAAACTCTTTCACCTGGAAAGAGTTGCTCACAGGCCTGACAACCTACCTCTTCCAACCACAGTCGCCTCCCTCACCAGAAGAGAGGTCATATACAAGCTCAGCACAAGGCTTACTCTAGCCAGCATGCCACACGCAGTCCAGCACTGCGTGGCCGCAACAGTCAATTGGGAAAAAATAGACATGCGCTTCCCAAATAGGTTCAGCAATCACGGGATAGTCTTCCAGCTTTGGTTTCGGGATTGTACGAGGGTATTCTTGTAGGGGTCTGACGGGTTCACGCTCAGATGGTCGGTAGAATGGTAAAGATCCCTCTCCCACTGTTCATCTCGGTTATTATATTTGCATGCACTAGGGTTGACACTTGTCACCCTGGGAAATGCATGCATTCCCACAGCAAGCATCCCTTTTGCACGTTTTCCCTTGCCAGGAACTTAGGATAAAATAAAATACACATGTCTTTTGGGAAATAATATTAAAATATTATACCCAGGCTTAAGCCCCCTAGGCTTAGCCCCTAGGCTCAACACTTAGCCCATTTTTCCCACCTTCTAGCCCTTAATCCCTTGCCCACTCTGTGGACGCTCAGTCCCCCTTCACTCATTCATCGTGGTCGGCCTGCACCTGGCGGTGTTTATATTTTATTAATCATTCTGCATACATGCAAGTACATCAGTAGGCTCCTCGATGTCAACACTTAGGCTCCATGGCCTAACAAACACATAAGCCTACCAAATTATACAAAACATGGCTCACCAGCCAATAGACATGTTTACAATTCATTTCATATATCATGATTTGCAGCGGGGCTCGGCCTTGAGGACACTACATCCAATTTAAAGAAACTGACTTTTTTTATAAAATTAAATAAAATTAGATAAAAACAATGAAATTGAAAACAAATTGTTTTTTTTTTTAACAAAATCGGTTATGAGGATTTTATTTATTTAGCGACAGAGAGGGCTGCCAACCCTTACAGATTCAAAATGTGAGCTGGTGCTCAGCGAACAAGATTCTTAGCGAACCTCTTCATACATAACTCGTTACATACCGATTAGCCTGCTAAAACCGTAGAAAAACCTAATAGATGGGCTTCTAAAGGTCCTCATAACTTCCATTATCTATCTAATTGGAGACACGAACTGGTTCAGTGGCCTTTCTTTGAAGAAGCGTCAGCCGTGGCCTCTGAGATCTTCCCAAGAGCCGTGGTTAGCTCTTCTACCTGGAGTTCCAATTTACAGAGGCGTTTTCCAAGATCTCCCATGAAATTCGTAGCGTCTTTCAATCCAGCTTGGATCTCGTCCGACAGGTCGTCTTTGATATCCTGCATCTCTATTTCTAGCATCTCCCACTTGTTTTTGGCTGTGGTAGCCTTAATGCTGTCCAATTCAGCTCGGAGAAGCTCAATACGCTCCTGAGGAGTGAGGCTCGGTTTGGAGGCAGAGTCCTTCTTGTCCATCGCTCTGGAGAGAATCATCACAGGAGGAAACCAGAGAGTAGCCAGCGAACACTTGAAGATGAGATCAGCCAGACCTTTCTTCCCCTTATGAAGAGAAACTGGGACAATTCCCTGAGGATCCGCCCAGCCCAAGTAGGATTGCAATATCTGGACAGGGGATTGCTCGTCCAACATCATGATGACGGATCTAGCGATCAGCTGGTTCGTCCTGTTATTCACGTGGAGATTCAATGCTTGGGATCCGTTCGGGTTAAGGAATGGACTGAAAGGACGTGTCTGCATTCACTTTTATGATTCCTTTGCTCAGAAGGGATCTAATATTCGCTTGTGCATCCGCTTGCCCATTCAGGGCTCTCAGCACGTGATTCATATTTGATTCTTTGAATTGACTGAGGAGGAGGTCGGATCTTCTGTATAGCTGAGCTAATGTGCTGTCCTTGGGCGTTTTTTTAGTTATGAGAATTTCCAGCACATGCTTGGAGTCACCGAAAATTCTGAGTGACTGGATTCCCATTTTTAAGGCTTGGTGGAGACCTTGCCATAAAGCGAGAAACTCCGCCTGGTTGTTGGAAGCATGGCCTAAACCCCAGGCGTACACAGTATGAATGAAGCCTGAAGGGTCAATTAGGATTCCCCCACTGCCTGCCTGACCCGGGTTTCCTTTCGAGGCCCCATCGAAGAAAAGGCACCATTCGTTGAGAGTCGACCTCCATTGGATAAATTCCTGCTCCTCCAATCTTATTTCCCATTTCCTAATTGGCTTCGAAGTAATTTGAGTGATGTTGTTATGGTTTTGGCTGAAATCCTTAAGCCATCTGTATTCCTCCTCCGAGAGTGGGGCAGAGTTCCTAATGTTGGGCTTTCTGTTTATTGCTTCTGCCACTAACGTTCTAGCTTTGATTGCCACCTCGGAAGGCAATCTTCCGACTTCATTGAATATCCTGTTATTTCTTTCTAACCAAATTTTCTAGCAGATGAATTTAGGAAGCCACATCCATACTGTTTTGAGGAGGTGCTTCTTCTGCAGGTCAAAAGGGGATAAAGTCTGCCAGTTGCTTAAGAAATCCGTAGCCAAAGAGGGTGGACTAGGAGGTACCCCGCCCAGGAGGAGGCTCCAAACTTATTTTGAATACCCACACTCTAAAAGGAGGTGTTCATGGGTTTCTTCATGGTCTCTACATAGAGGACAGCGGGAAGGGCCCTCCCAGCCCCGCTTCTTGAGATTACTGTAGGTTAGAATACTGTTGTGAGTCAATGCCCAGGCAAAATGATCAACTTTGGGGATAGAAGGGAAGAGCCAGAGATCTTTCCATGGACCTGGGTTTGGGGGAACCCAGGGGATGTTTGAAATAGCCTTATATCCTGCTGAAGCTGTATAGTTCCCTATGGGGGAACCCCATCCTCTTTTGTCTTTGTAGTTGGCCCCAATCGGAGCTTTCCCATGGAGATACTCTAGAAGGATCATTGCTTCTTCATGTAGCTCCTCCGGATAGCACCCTAAATTCTAGTCTTGCCAGGAGAGATGAAGATCAGTTTTCCAGAGGGAGATGTCTCATAGAGTTTTACGATTATTGGCTGAGAGCCACTCCCCAATATGCATAATGTCCCGGACTCCTATGAGTGGAGGATCACTGAGAATGGAATCCTCCATGATACGAATTTTGGCTCCGTTCCCGGGGATCCAAGTGAGCTTTGACTGGAAGAAAGTGAGAGCTCTTAGACAAAGAAAGAAGATTGGGGACCCTTTCGTTCCTTTGGGAGGCCTCTCTAGACAACGGTCTCGGTCTCCTCGGAAGTATTTTTTCCTAAGGATTTGTTTGGTCCAGGTTCGTTTTCCAGTGATCATTCTCCAAAGCAGCTTGCCGCCCATAGCTAGATTATGAGCAGCCACATCTCGTATGTTCAGTCCCCCTTCCAGCTTGGAGTGTTTGACCTTGTCCCAGTTAATTAGATGGAGTTTTCTCGCGCAATTCTTGCCTCCTTCCCACAGGAATCTTCGCAGCATTACATCTATTTTGTTTGTGATTGTTTTGGGAGCAAGCAGGACCGAGCACTGGTAAATAGGAAGGCTTGAAAGGACTGAACTCATGAGCACAACTTTGCCTGCTCTGGTTAGCCAATTGGCTCCCCAGGATTGGATTTTGTGTTTGAGCTTTTCCACCAATGGCAGCCAATGTGCCACCATTGCCTGGCCTTTGAAAATCGGAATCCCGAGGTAGATGAAATTTTCCCAAGCTGAAAGGCCTTCCATGTCGAGGATGCGTCCTATTTGCTGAAGTTCCTGAGGGGTACAATTCCAGCCATAGATCTTGCACTTGTTGTTGTTGATTTCACTGCCAGAGCAACGCTTATAGAGATCTAGTTCAGACTTGAAGCTTCTAGCTGTTTTAATGCTGGCCGCTCCCAGAAGAATAGTATCATCTGCAAACTGGGCGTGACTTACTTCCTGGGTTGAAGGGGTGGTTCTGATGCCTGGAAGGGATTTATTTATGAGGCAACTCTTCAGCTGAAAACTCAGAATAGCAGCTTGAATGACATAAAGCATAGGGGACAGAGGACAGCCTTGTCTGAGCCCCCTAGAGGCTTGGAAGAACTTGGCAGGGCGGCCATTGATCAATGGAGCAATCCAGGGAGCAGAAATGCAGGCCTTGATCCATCCCATAAACTTTTGAGTGAACCCAAATTTCCTCATTACTGTAAACAAGAAATCATGACGAACCCGATCAAAGGCGTTGGCAAGATCCAACTTGACTGCCATTCCCTTCTCTTTTTTTTTACAGCTTGTGTGAATGGCTTCCTGTACTAGGATTATATTATCAAGGATTTGTCTCCCACGAACAAAACCTCCCTGATTTTCCGGGATCAGCTTGGGAAGAATTTTCTTGATCCTGTTTGCTATTATCTTTGTTATGATTTTATACCCGGTGTTGCACAGAGATATCGGTCTGAACCTGTTAAAGGTCTTTTCCCCTTTCTCTTTTGGGATGAGGGCGAGAAAAGACGAATTGGTGCTTCCTCCCAATTTGTTGCAGTCCTGAGATTTTCGGACCATCTTGCATAAATCTTTGTTTATTATATCCCAACACTGAGTGTAAAAACGAACTGTGTATCCATCTGGCCCCGGGGCCTTGTCCGGATGCATACTGAAGACAACTTGTTTAATTTCCTTATCATTGATTGGTCTGTTTAGCACCTTATTCTCATCTCCAGTTATCAGATTTGGCACTTCTAAAATCGGATAAGCGAGCGGGTCCAAGTCCTCCATTTCTGTAGTCGAATAGAGATTTTTGAAGTGCTTGTGGGCGGCTTCCTTTATGTTGTGGGCGTCTTTGTATACCTGCCCCTGCCAGTGTATTTCCTCTATGGATTTGTAATTTATTCTTGATTGAGTGTGCTTGTGAAAGAAGGCTGTATTCTTATCACCATCCTGTAGCCAAAGTGCCCTGGACTTCATCCGCCAATAAATCTCTTCTTCTCTGCAACTTTTATGTATCTTACTTTGAATATCAGCCTCTTGCTTGAGAAGAGTTTGGGTGATAGTGACCTTTTCCATAACCTGTTGATGGAGTTCCAAGTGTTCCTGAGCTTGCCTCCTGTCCTCCAGGGGAGAGGCTAGATTTTTGGCCCACAGTTTTAGTGTGACTTTAAGGCGTCTGAGTTTTTCCTCCCACACAAAGAAAGGAGACCCAAAGACAGGGGTTTTCCAAGAGAGCTGAACCAGATTAAGGAAGTCGCTTTGAGCTGGCCAAAGAGGGGAGAACTTGAACGGGATGGGGCCTAGAGAAGCACTTGGGCAAAGAGACAGGGAAATGGGTTTATGATCAGAAGTGTAGTGTGGTAGCACTTTAGAGGAGGCTCTCAGTCCAATTGTGAGGAAAGAAGATTGAATGAGAAACCTATCCAGCCTGGCGGCTATATGGCCAGGGCCTACTCGTTTGTTTGACCAAGTGAATTTGCCATTAGAAGGAGGGATATCCTCCAGCTCCCAATCTGCCATCAAATCTTCCACCCATTCTCGAGAAGGGTCCCGAATAATAGAACCCCCCTTCTTCTCTGATAGCGATAGGGTGACGTTTAGGTCCCCTGCCACTACTATATTCTTGGTATTGTGACTTTTAAGGAGCAGATGTAAAGAATCCCAACATTCTTTCTTTTCATTGAGTAAAATGAGAACATACAAATTAAAGAGGCTTACCTGGTGACCGGATCCTTTGTGGTTCAGCTTAGTAAAAATCCAATGAGTAGTGGCACTTTCTTCTATGAGCTCCAATTTTGTCTCATCCCAGAAGGTTGCCAGCCCCCCGGAGGCTCCTTTGGCGCTGACTGCCTTTCCTGGGCCTTTCTTCCAGAATGAGGGACTTATCTTTAGGAGGTCAGCCTCCTCCATCTTCGTCTCCTGGATAAGCAATACTTCTGGTCGTTCAAGCCTTACTATGTCCCGTAAAGCTTCTTCTTTGATTTTACTGCCGAGTCCTCTGCAATTCCAGGAGACGTATTGCATTATTTACTTGGAAGGGGAGGGAAGCCACCTTTCGGTGTTTTCCCCGGCTTCTCTCTTGATCTAGTGTGCGGCATCTCGTGAAGAGTGTACTGGGTACCTTGGGCCACTTCCTTATTAGCTTGCTCTTCTCTTTTTTTTTTCAGACTTTCTACCTCTCTTTGGCTGCTCCGGAGTGCCTTTTGGGCTGCTAGCTTCTTCGAGTTCCTCATCCGGTATCTTCATGTCCTCATTCGAATTCAGACTAATATACTCGTTGTCCTGATTGGGTATCTTTGCAGGGGAATTTGTAGCCGGTGGAGCCGAGGGAGGGGTTTCATTTCCGTTTGTTTCTGGGGTCTTCGAGTGGGATTAAGGGCCTTCTGGCACATTGAGGGAGGGTTGACCATTTTTAAGAGGTTCCTGATTCCTTTTGTCCTTGCCTCTGGCATTGTACGCATTTTTCCCTCTTTTAACTTTCTGCCATCCGTCTGTATCCTCTTTCCCATTGGATTGGATTTTGGGGCAGTTCCTTTGAAAGTGACCATGCTCCTGGCAGTTTCTGCATTTCAAGGGCAAATGCTCGTAATCAAGTTTCTGGAAATGGGTCCAAGTTCTTATCGAGAGCTTGACTGCTTCAGGAAGACCTGCTTCCAAGTCAACTTCCACACATATTCTGGCACAGCTATACTACCCACGATTGTTAGCTCGGTCTATATACCTGCCCACTCCATTCCCTATCCTTTGCAGAGATTCTGAGTCCCAGCAGTGCATCGGGAGATTAGGTAATCTGACCCACACCGTCACTTCTTTAGGAGTATCCATCATAGGGTCAAAGTCCGGAGTCCATTTATTCAGGTAAAGACCCTGAGATCCCATAAAATAAGGGCCGTTCCTGAAAATAAGGTCCCGATCCTCTTCATAAATAAATTCAAAAACGAAAAACCCTCGCCCGACTGGGTAGCAGGTAACCCCATGCGCCAGGTTTGGTTTCCAGTTGCACTGGATCCAGTCGTCAGTGGTTTTGGAAGACGGCCATAGGCCCATGAACTTCCCCACGAGCCCGCATTGATCCAGAGCCAGAGCGATCTGCATTGTTCTCTCCTCTGGAAGAGCTATTTTCGAGATGTCCTCCAGTTTCTTAATGAATTTCAGGATCGTTGGAGTCACCGATTTCTTCCCGCTGTTGTTGACCAGCCTGCGAAAGGCCTCTTTGTTTGGGATCAACGGAGGAGGGGCCGACACCCCACCCCCTGGCGCCGCCATTGGACCTCTCAGCCCAGTCTCGAAGAAAAACCCTAGAACGCTCGCCTGAATCTGCTCCGCTGCAAGAATGCGTCACGGAAAAACCCTCAGGGATGCTTGCTACTTAAATTTGAAGGACATGGGGGTGGGATTTGATCCACTTATGTGTGCACGGGTCACAATACCATTTAATATGGTATCTCTGGGTGCAACCACACGTTTGACCACTACCTCAAGGTGTCCCCATGGCTCCAGGTAAAGCCCTCACGAGAATTGAACCTTGCCCACTGGTGAAAAACTCCTCGCTTTCCACCATTGGATCCAACCTCTTTGGGCAAAACAAATTGTATCCAATGAAATTAGATTCAATTTTAAAAATGTTGGTATCAATTCCAAAACTAAATTTTGAGTATTTGTAGGAGTCCACTACCTCCAAAGATCAAGTAAGCTGGAGAGATTTTGCACTTTCCTGCAAACAATCTTGTTTTCAAGTTTTTAACGGAATCCGTTAAAAATAAACCTTTAGGCTGAAAAGTATTTCGGCCGAAATATGCTTACCACAGGAAAAAAACTCATCCGAAAAATATTGTACATGAATTTTCAGGGCGTCGTCAAGGTATCGTTCAATTTGACGTGCAAATTTTCGGCTGAAAAATGTTTCGGCCAAAAAAATGCTGCTAGGAATTTCGGAGACCGAATTCTCACAAAAGTATTACCCAGCTTCATGATTTTACCCTAAACAATTAGTAAGGATATGAAACAAAGGCTAACATGATTACTATTAAATAAATTAAATATGATTTTGCTTGGATGGTAGTTTTGGTGAACCCCAATGTGTCAACTAGCCAAAGTTCATTTCCAAAAAAAATCGGTGTAAAGACCCCGATCTTCAACTTTCAAACCAACTTTTTCATCATTATTACCATTTTCAATTCCTTGGAAAATGAGTCTAATTTTCATCATCCACAAACCAATATATCATGAAAACTAAGAGAGAAAGAGACAACTATGAATTTTGAGAGAAACAAACTATGATTAAAACACCACCAACGGAGTTCTACACTAATGCCAACCCAAGAGGCTTATCAAAGTCAACTTCAATGGTATTTGAGGCACCTGCTCTCACCTACAAACTAGGTAGGCTTTAATCTATAATCTGCTATTAAACTGGAGATGGGCTCTACCATGAAAAAATTATTGTTCTTGTTGTTGTTTCTATGCACGTACACATATTCACCACCCAAAGTGTTCAATGCATGTTGTAACATCCCCATTAAAATCCCCAGTTTAATTAATGCTTATGTGGATATAACATGTGTCTATGGTCAAGCGATGTAATATATGAATTGTATTTCAATGTTTTAATAATAAAAATGTGATGCCAGCTGCTAAGGGGACATGGAAAAGAGATGGGGTTTGAATTAATCCACAAGAGGGGGAAGTGTCTAGGATAATGGCCAAGAGAGGTCAAAGGGGGAATTACCCATGTATATCAATTTAACCCATTTTCCTAAACTTTCCAATTGTATATGAACCTTCTGATGTCTGATTTAATGTTCCCAAAGACAATCATTGAATACATGTAATAGGGTGGGTGTGAGTGGTCACATCCTTCTGATTGAGTGTTTTCAAATCCAATCATTGAATACATGTGAGAGGGTGAGTGTGAGTGGTCACATTCTAGAGTTATTGGGCACATGGGGGTTGAGTACAATCAGCTTGGAGAAGAGTGTGAGTCAAGAATGGAAAGCCATAAGAGAGGAATTTGTATGGGTTGGGACAATAGTCAGAGAGGGGAAGAAAGAGAGATTGGAGCTGGTGCAGTCATGGAGGGTGAATTATGGAGCATAGATGGAGTGAATTGGAGATGGAGAACTGAATAGATCAGTTTTCAGGCCAGAAGAGTGAACTCATGTGTGAGTTGCACACTAAAACAACAAGTGGTTGTTGTTGGTTTGCTGATAGTTTTCCTAGTAGCAACTTCCCTTGAGTTCCCAACTGCGAGATTCCTAGTAACTTGTTCCAGAGAGACCTTGATAAATGAATGGCACATTCCTTGGGCTATCCTTGATAAACAAATGGTACATCCCTTGGGTTAACCTTGATAAATAGATGGTACATCCCTTGGGTTACCCTGATAAATGGATGATGCATCCCTTGGGTAATCTGTGATAAAGGAATGGTTCATTCCTTGGGTTTGGCAGGTCAAGAGGAAGAGAGCTGATGGAAAAGTTGGGATAAGTTTAGGAGAATATCAGTTAGATTATGAGCTTTATGAGTTGTAGGTGGATTGTGAGAGACCACCCTCTTTTTTGGATTACTAGCCTTAGCTCGGGGGTGACTAGATGTTGACAATTGGAATAGTCAGTCTATGGTTGGGTGTTGTTATAATCCTATAATTCATAGGATCAACTGGTGATTGAAATTTTATCCCTTTAGTGTTTTTTGTATTCCAAATAATGTTTCATCTTGTAAATGATTTGCAAATAAAAAGAAAATAAAAATAAAAGAAAAAGAAAAGAAAGAAAGGAAAGAAAAGAAAAAAGAAAATGAAAAAATGAGAAAAGAATAAAAGAGGGCATAAAAGAAAATGAATAAAGCCCCATGCAATAATAATGACTTGATCCATACAGTTTAAACATGGCCAAGTCCTTTTGAATTTATGTTGATAGGGTTAGTGAATAATCTTGGCTAAATTGTTCAATCTTAGCCAAGTAGTTAGGTTAGCTAGTGAATAAATTTGATCAGACTGTTTAATCTTGATCAAATAGCCCCAAGATAGAGTAATTTATTAGCCCAACAATCTAATCTGGGCTAAATGTGTAGGTAGGTAGGATAGGACATAGGCTAGCCAACCTTTCTTTCAATACAATTTGTATGATGTTCGATGAAAATGCATGATTTTGATGTTTGAGGTGTTTTCCTAACCCCATGGTGACAAAAAGCAAGGGAAGCAGCTCACAAAACCCATAAATGAGCACTATCCTAAGTTTTCAAGGTGCATTTTTATTCGTTCCCGGAGATTAAAAAGCATGCATAGATCTACGACGGATCTAACAACGCCTGGATATACGGCTGAGAAGGAATTTCGGACCCCCCCGACCGTTCTACCTTTAACGTTGGGGTGGGAGGGGGGGGGTCTAGAATGGTGATTAACAAGAGCGCATAGATCTACGGTCAATCAAATAGCGCGTAGATGGACGACCAAAAAGAGATTCCATAACCCCCCCCAACCGTTCTACCTTTAACGATGGGGGGGGTCTGGAATGAGGCCGTTTTTCCCGGCGGGCCCCATCCTAACGTGGCGTAAATCTATTGCGTTGGACCCCCTCCACTCCAAAACACTTACTACATACCCCCCCTTTCGACTTACCACCATACCAGCATTGCCATACCACCATTGCCTCTTGACATCATCCTCCACTATCCCGTCGCCTCATGATGTCACATCCCACTATCTCCTCTTACAAGTCCTATCTCATTACTCTGTCAATGTATCCCTCCTCCTTTGACCTATCACATGTCTTATCCCATTCACCTATCCTCCAATCATCGCATTCCATGTCATCCTGGGATGCGCGTCACCCATCCTTCACCTGTCACCTCATACCTCAAGTGATCCGTTGGCCATTTATTATAGGCTAACATATATGTTAGCCTGCTGACCTGTTCCCCGCACCCAATGGATACCTGTTCACCCAAATTTAACCTGTCTCTACCATTTTCACATTGCTCACACTCTCTGCACACCAAAAAACTCATTTCCCCTCACTGTTCGAGTCAACGACCCAGCCATAGACTTTAACCGCTAACGTTTTTGTTTCAATTGCAGGTACCTTTTGAAGTGATGGCACGAAAAGATAAAAGATGATCAAAGGCCGAGGAAAATCCATTTCTTCCACCTCTTGTTGATCTCAACCAGATCCCACTAGCCGATAAATACTACCTAATCTCAGAAACTAGGTGCGAATTCAACCTTGCCGAGTTGTATTCATGGTTCAGGGACACTTTCCCAGATCAAAGTGACAAGATTGGGCTCTGGGAGTCCAATATCCCCTGTATCTTTTTCCCTAAGTCCACCATTTTCTGGAGTTCGCCCTCAAGTTCCAGGCGCACTACCTTCCCGATAAGAGAGCCATTGTTTCGTCGTCTAGAGAAACCCTTTTCACTGTCACACCCGAGTCTATTGATCAAATCATGTAAATATCCAAAGTCGAATCCTCTTCTCCTCTCACCCTTGAAGTTTTAACTAAAAAGACCAGAACCTATCTTTTCCCTAGAGAGTGCAGATTTTTGAGCTTTTCCTCCCACAGGATGCTCAACTTCCCAAGAAAAACCCCCCTTACCATTCCTCCATGTTTTTAGAAAAGGGAAACTAGATCATTTCATCATTATGTTGTCTACTTGGTTACTTCTCAGATGAATGGGTGGATGAGACCATCTTGGGTTACCTATCCATTTTCGATGTCAAAGAAAAATCCAACACCCAGTTCGACTACAGTAGTTTTCTAGCCGAGAACATGCATGAACAACTTTTCAAATATCCCACAGAGGGCATGTTTTGGTATTCTTCAATACTAGCTTACATGTTCATGTTATTTCAAGCCAATAAGTTCTCGTTCACCATGCAGAAAATGGACCAGGATGTCAAACCACAACCTGCCACCTCTTGGACTTTGCTTCTCAGAAGAAACTCCACAGAGTTCAATTTCAAGCAATTTATTGAGTAGTTTTATCACCCAGTGGTGAGCATGCTCAGTGGTAGGCAGGAGCCGAGGATAAATGAGGAGATCTAGAGAATTTTACACCTTTCAGACCTAGCCAAGACTGGAGACTAGTATCTGTATCAAAATCACATGGAAATAAGGATTTATGGAGGTGAGTTAGCTCCTTATAAACTTCCCAGATACGTTCCGGTCAGGATACTTGCCTTAGAATACATCAGGAAGATGATCAATTTAGACGATATACACTTTGTGTGTTTGAAGAAGAAACAACAATTGAGAATTAAGGGGCAAAGAGGATCTTTTATCTGCAATAGTTGAGCTGTCGGGGAAGAGGCAGACAAACTATTGAAGGAAATGAAGTTCGACACAAGTTTCTTGTGGCACTACAATCCGTGTGGGATCATTACAGAGATGAGATTGAAGAATAAAAATGATATGTATGTTCATGCACCCAAGCCCGAAATAGAGAAGTTTAAGAATCAAACGGAGTGGTAGGTGAACACTCTAGAAGAAGTAGAACAACAATCTCCTCCAATCATTATCTCGCAAACAACAACACCATAGGTACCAAAGGAGAAAAGACCCTGAAAGGATACTTCCCCTTCAGTCACAAAAGTCTCGGCTAAGGATTTCCAGGTATACACCAAAAGGCCAAAATCCAATCATACAACTGCATGACTGGTGAAAAAGAAACCCAGTCCACTATAGTCATGAAAGGAGATCATTCACCTCTTGTCTCAAGCAACCAGCAGATCGTGTCTACTTCTTCATCCAAGAAGTAGACTAACACCTCACTAATCAACCAGCCAAATCAAGGGGGTGCAAAGTTGAGTATTTTTTAGAATTACGATATGATCAAGAAGAAGAATCAGATGTTGACTAGTAGCACCTATGCTTAGTTTTGGAAGCTAACATCCACAACATAGCACAGATTGTTATCATCTTTTGATACAAAGAAAGGAAGAATGCACATGGAATTCTTGTAGGCACAAGTGCCCCATCCAAAGGAAATCACTAACTATAAAAGGGAAACATTTGAGTTTAACACCAAAGATGTACATCCAGCTGATCAGATGGATTTACACAGGCAGACTGGAGAAATGGTTTTCTCAACATTGGCCAATGCTTCTACTACTATTGCAAAATTACAGGCTTCTCTGAACAATGTTCAGACTCAATTAAAGTTGGAGAAGATATCATCTTTTGCAAAGGATAACAAAATTATGTCTTTAGAAGAATTAATGCTCAAAATTGGGTATGACCCCTCAAATGTGAAAGAAATTGAGGAGATGCTCAAGAAAAATAATTTTGACATAGCATCTCTGAGGAAGCAACTAAAATTGCCACCAACAGAAGACTCACAGGCTAAAGAGATAGTTGAGATAGAAGGTGAAAAAGAGGAGATGCTAAATTTGATCATAGAACAGAACGCACAGATAAACGAGATGGAAGCAGAGCTGGAGAGGTTAGTAAAGGAGAAGGAAAAGGAAACACCTATGGAAGTCATCCCACTGAGTGCAGTTCCCCTCACAGGAGTCATCACAACAACTGTATCAACCACGACAGCAGAACTTCCCTCAGCCACCTCACTGACAGCTCTGGAAAAATCTGTAGAGCTATCAAAATCAATGGAGGAGATGACCCTTCAAGGAACAGAAATCGCTAGAACGAAAAAAGAGGTTGAGAATCTCCAGGAGCTCAAGTATTCCTACCAGACAAACTACAACATTGAGAAGCAAACATCAGAAAAGCTCAAGTAGGAAATACAACAGTTGCAGAAGAAGATAGTTTTTGGCAAAACATTGGCAGAAGCCAAAGAGAACATGTGGATGGATATCTCAAAATCCATAAACGAAATCTGTCCCATGGTGCAAATCATGTTTGAACAATAATATTTGGTGTTAAAAATAAAATAGGCCATCGACAGGATCAAGGGAGAGTTGGGAGAGATTCCCACAGAAGCAAATTAAATCATTAGGTTTCTAAATTCGAAAACTAGGGAGGAGCTGGAAGACCTGAAGATTGAATATAGAACATAAACCATCCTCGAGGTTAAAAGAGTGCTGACCAAAGGAGGAATGATGTTGTAGCTGGAAGAGAAAGTCTAGAACATGGATCTCAGGGTTCGAATATTCTTCAGCAAGATGGATGCTTTGCATAAGAGAGGCCTCCCTAGTCTACTAGTTATAAATGATAAGTTGATGACCCTTCCTGACTACAAGAATAAGATTGCCATGGTGGCCAAGGATAGTTCCAAGCTTTCAGGAATAGAGGGTAGCATAACAGGCAAGTTATTCCTAGAGACTTTGCAGCTAGACCTCAATATCCAGCACAAGATCATGTACATTTTCATCACCAAGACGACTTTTGCCAAATACACAAAAATGAATGAAATCTACCAAAGACTGCTCAAAGTCACCATTCCCAATCAGCAAAGATGGGAAGAGTTGTGCACTTTGATGGAATAAGAGATAAGGTGTCCAAATCTGAGTCAGCAAGTGGAGCATTCAAAGTCACGTCAATGACTCACCAACAGCCTTCCCAAGAATCAACATGAGGAATCTGACAGATCATCGACAGTTCCTACATTTTTATATCTTGTTATCTAGTTAGTTAGATTTAGAATCTACCATGTTCTCATCATTAATGACAGGGTCGTTTGTAATTTTGATTATAAATACTTTGAACTTGGAAGTATGGAGGGTTGATATTTACGCCCAAGCAAGTTGTAAGCACTGTAATTTTTATCTGAGATCTACCAGTAATACAAAGGACATTTCACAGGATTCCTTCTTGTCTACTGTTGGTGAAGTTTTCTCCTCTCTGTTAAATGTTTCTTCTTTCTTCGTAATCATCTATGTTTTCTATATCTAATCATTTAAAAGGAGTTAAATTTACAAAAATTATCTTTGTATACTCTGTTTCTAACTTTTAAAATATCTTAATGTTTGTCTTATGATATTATGATAAAGAAACTCTCCATTGCTTCTTTGTTTTAATTGAATCTCACATCTTTTCTGTTGTCCATCATTTTTATTATAAAGAATCCAAAAGTAACATTATCTTGCCTGGTGAAAGACTTTTCAAACATGTTCTTTGATCTCAAACTTTATAAAACAGACCCCATAGCCCAATGGATGCGTGAACCTTTTCAGCCAATTTATAAAACCAAAGACATTGTCTTATTAATTTAACTAGCCTAATCTCTGAAATCTGAAACAAAACTAAATCTTATAGAGAGATCCCTCTATGAAACTGGCAGGGCTAGATCCCAGTTTCGAAGTGGTTGGATAAAATTTCCTTTGATGAATTCCTTCTACCTTCCAACAACCTCTGGGAACTTACAAAGTGAACAAACTTTCAGTTCCACAATTTCTTTCCCCTAGTCAAGAGAACTTTATTTTTGAATGAATCATTAGAATATAAATTTGAAAGAGATAATGTTCAGAGGTTGTTAAAAGTTTGTATATATTAGTCTAGGTGTCATAACAAATTAAAAAATTTGGCTCCTAAAATAACTTACACCAGAGCCGACCCTGATCTAGATTCTGCAACAACAATAGACAATCCGGAAATATTACTCAGGAAGAAAAACCTTGCAGAAGGTTCCGGGAGTCACAGCCCTCTCCATAGATCCCCTTCTCTTCCAGAGAAGTTGGTTGCCCTTCAGGATCTTGTGTTTGATAGCTCTTTTGAATGAAGCCTTTTTAGAACAAAGTTGAATAGCTTTGTAAGTGAAATCATTTTAGATCAAACCATCCTGCAGCCTAGGACTCCTGAAATACTTTCTCCTAGACCAGACATTGATCAATGTTTTCTTCAAGAATTTGACAAGTTAGAAGATCTAGTATAAAATATTGATCAAGCCTTAGATAAATCCCACTTCCAACAAACATTTGAAATTTTTTCTTTGACTATCACTGGAGCTTCTGTTAAACCTAAAATAGCCCAATCCGTTCCTCCCATCTCTTCATCTTCCACTGCTTCTGTCACTTCCCCTCCTGTTACACAAGTTGTTTTCTAGCCTCCTCCACTTATCATGGCAGCCATATATTCTCCCTTGATGTTGGTCGCTCCCTTACACGCCATGCCCCAGGACTATCAAACCATACTTCCACAGTTTGATGGCATTGGGCCTCTCAATGCACAACAACATGTTGACAAAATGAATGACTATTTTGATCTGCAGGAAGTTGCTAAAGATGACGTTCAAATGAGACTCTTCGCACAGAGTCTAACTATGGATGTCAAAAAATGGTTCAAAGCCTTATGCCCTTCTTCTGTGGTTGAACTCGCCACTTTTCAAAGAAGTTTTCTTGACAGATGGGAGGTAAAGAAAAATCCACTCCAGATCTTGTCAAAATACGAAAACATCAGAAAGAACCAAGGAGAGCTAGTACAGGACTACCGCATCCACTTCAACAATCTGTACAATGCAATTCCGACAGATATCAAACCACCTCAAGGATTGGCATTAATAAAATTCCTCGACGGTTTTGACGTTGATATGTCATATCAGTTAAGGGAAAGAAACTCTGCCACTCTCAAAGACATGCAAAAAAGTGCAGTAAGTGTAGAAGCCAGTCTGTTAGCCAGAACAACCAGGCAGAGGACAGAAAGGAGGGTCATGATTAAAGAGGATCCTTCCATGTCCTCTTCAGATGCCAAACTAGATTCCTTAGCCAGAACGATGGAGAGAATGATGGAGAGACTTACTATAACTGACAAAAATCCTCCTAGGGAAAACCAAGCTGCTCCTCAGATTGAGAATTTGAACTTCAAAACAAATCCCACCCAAATTAGGCAAAGAGATCCTAGGGATCAAAGAGAATAGAGGGGTCCTGATCAGCAGATCAAACCACCCCTTCAAGAAAATGACACTGACGAAGGTGGGGAAATAATCGAAGAAATGGATGATACTCATATAAACCTCATGGGAGTTCATGACAATAACTCCATTTTTCTTACTCAGGAAGAGAAGGAGCTCTTTCTCCTTTCAAAAACAGAGGTGAATGAGGAAGCAGAGGAAACATAATAGTAGGCTTTTGAAAATTCCATAATAGAGGTACACAGACAGTACAACCCGAGAAGCAATAAAACTAGTGACAATCCTCCAAAGAAAGTTTATGAAATGAAGAAAGTAGTCGAGACCAAGAAAACCACAAAATCTATTGAACAAGATAAGTCAACTGAGAGGGGGTGGGGGGGGTGAATTAGTTGTATAAAATTTCTTTTACTTTATAAGAAGATTACTTTTTAATCAATAAATCATGCCTTTAACATTTAGCTTGTAGTAATACATTTAACCAATAAATACACAATCACATAAATGAAACAGTGACATGGTGATTTTTCATGAGGAAACCCAAAAGGGAAAAACCTCTTCTTCTTATGAATGAAAG
>JZKD02S0228234.1:242376-271967 GCA_000966675.3 Picea glauca | reverse complement strand
AAGCTACAACTCCCATATGTACAAGCACCAACTTGTACAGAAGACTTTTACAGTCTCCCCTTGCTCCTCCCTACCACCCTGAAATCCTTCTCTGTCACTAAAAACCTGCAAACCAAGTATTTATCTTCTCTGGAAAAGGATTCAACATTCAAGTCCTCTCTGTTTAAATAATCATATCAGAATCCATTCTTCTCCCCTTGATCTCTGTTATATATTCATCATTTTATCTCACTGTCCCTGTATGATTTTATTTCAGTTTTATCTTCATTTACAGAAATGAATTTTTACCTTACAGCTACAACTGTACCATTGATTCCATACATGCACCAACATTCATCTCACCCAATTTCACTTATTTCTACCCTGTACATTCAGAGCATACACTCGAACCCTCAGGCTTCGAAGATTCAGTTACACTAACTGAATAACTACCTTAAAGTGATTATTATTGGTCAAGGCATCAAGACGAACAATATCCACATGATCAGTTAAACATTTAACCAGCACCGTTCGATGAACATACATCTATTTTAATTTTTCAGCATAGAATAACCCTTGAGTGCTTTGGCAAACCACTTGTGCTAACCCATATGTCCATTGGCCTTGACCACAAGTTAATCGAAATGCATTTCACATTTTGCATTTTGGCAATTCGGCAATCCTGTGTTGAAGAGTCTTGACACTTCAAGTTACGAAACCCCGAAATAGAGCTTAGCTTCATGCTAGCTCCTCCCTCTCACATGACCATCGGTGGTAACCACTGCCTACACCAAAAAGGTATTTAGGCGATTCACATTTCGACGTTTTGGCATTTCTTGTGATGAAGTCTTTCAATACTCCAAGTCACAAACCCTGAAATTTTCAGCGTTTTACATTTCGGCATTTTGGCATTTCTGTGATGAAGTGTTTCGACACTCCAAGTCACGAACCCCGAAATGATCTGACAACTTCACATTTGATCTGGTGGACATAGATCGAAAGGTTCTCGTTAACATCTCGAGGACAGATCAATGGTCATATACAACTCTTATATTACTCCTGCAATGCTTAATCCAATGGATATGACTTAATCATTCATCGAGATGGATGGCTATCGTGGTTTCGGTATTTCAGCATTCGGGACTTCGTGATGTTGAAGTTTTTTCTTACCATGCAAAAATCCCGAAATAGAAACTCTGGGAATCATGTGATGTGTGTCCCTTTCAGTATTTCGGCATTCGGGACTTCATGATGTTGGATTTTTTGCTTACCATGCAAAAAATCCCGAAATAGAAACTCCCATAGTGACGATCTTTGAAATTGATGAACTTTGAAATTCAAGTTGTGCCTGTGCAAACTGATCCATGGTGCCTGTGCAAATTGACCAACAAAAGCTTCTCCCAATAAAGTCCTTGAGAGGAATAATGTCGAAGCTCCTGCTAAAGGAAAAACTACAATTTTACAAAGATCAAATTAGATTGAAGTTTCATCAACTAGTCAACCAAGTGCTTATGCCCAAAAGACCATGGTAGACAAATCAGAAATGCAGAGCTTAATCAAAGCTTCCACTACCTTCAACCTTGAAGGGGAATTAGCCAAATTGAAGATTCCCATTCCTCTTTTTGAGCTGATGAGTAAGAATTATTACAGGTCTCAGGTGATTAAAGCATTGAGCATTGAGCCAGAGATAGGTACAAAGGCCTTGATTGTTGGATCAACAAATCACTCGGATATGGTAAATCTTACTGATGACTAGCCTGAGCTCCTTTTTGGCTCTGAAGTGGATGGTCAGGTTGATACCAGTGTCGTTGCCCCTTTCTACATCAACCTGAATATCCACGAACTGATTTTACATAATGCTATGCTGGATTCAGGCGCCTCCCACAACCTAATGCCCAAAGCTATGATGGAGAAGTTGGGACTTGAAGTTACCAAACCCTACAAGGATTTTCATTCCTTCGACCCCAACAAGGTCAGATGCATAGGGCTGATTAAATATTTATGTATCACTTTGGTTCAGATCCCAACACAACGCATGGTTATGGATGTTGTGGTTGCAGACATCCCCCCAAAATATGGTATGTTGCTATCCAGGTCTTGGGGGGGCAAGCTGAAAGGCACTTTGCATTTAGATATGTCTTATGCCACTATCCCAGTTTTTGGACAACAGAGGAGACTGTACAGGGAGACTCTTATGAAGTACATGGTCATAAGTCAGGAAAAACCGCATAACTATCCACTATAATCTGCACATTCTGATCTAGATTCTTTCATTCTGTACAATGATGGTGTCTTGGAAGGACAAATTGCTCAGCTGGAAGATGATTCACCCAATCTGAAAGAAGATAAAGCAATCACTAAGGTGAGAAATACTGCAATTGTAGGAAGTGAGGAAGTGCCAGCAGAGTTTTGGAGCATGGATTTTGATGGAGTTGTGAGCAAGGAGGGAGCTGGAGCTAGATTTTGGCTGTACAATAACAAATCAAAGTACTCAGAGAGCCACCCTTACAAATTGAATTTTCAGTGCACTAACAATATAGCTGAGTATGAAGCTTTGATGCTCAGCCTGAAACTACTAAAGAAGGTTGGTGCCAAACAAATTGTGGTAAGAGGCGATTTTGAACTGATTATTAAGAAAATTAAAGGTGAGTATGCAGCAAAACATCCCAGACTTAGAGCTTATAGAAATGTTGTTTTGGATTCTCTTCAATGCTTTACTGAAATCGATTTGCAGGTGATGCCCAGGGGACAAACCATATTAGTAGATGGACTGGCTACGTTGGCAACTACATGCAAGATACCTTTCTGCTCCACTCACCAATACACAGTAGAGGTGAAGTGCAGACCGACTATCCTAGACAACATCAGATATTGGCAGGTATTTGGGAATGACGATCAAATTGAGGACTTCCTACAGTGTAAGAATGAGTTCGAATGTACAAATATAGATTTAGAGAATGAAGATGACAATGTAAATAGATCCGTTTTTGAAAATGGTAGTGTAAATAAAGTAGACTTAGATGAAATAAACAAAAATGATGAAGATTCTGATGTTTTGCATTTGAAAAGTAATGTGTTACCTAGAGGTTTGGTTCCATTAGAAGACCTTTTTTATTTTAACGATGTAGCGAAAAAACCCAAAATTGAAGATAGTGGTAAAGAGGTCAAAGAATGCAACATATGAACATAAGAGAATCCCAAAATGATAAAACTTTCCAAATCTTTACCCCCCGAGCAGAAATGCAAATACATTGAACTGTTTAAGGAATATATAGACGTGTTTTCTTGGGGTTATGAGGATTTGAAAGCTTATGACACAAGTATCATACAGCATAGGATCCCAATAAAAGAAGAACATAAACCTTTCAGATAGAAACTTAGGAGGATAAATCCCAAGTTACTACCCCTGATAGAAAAAAAGATTAAAAAGAAGTATGATGACAAGATCATAGTTCCTTTGAGATTTTCCAAGTGGTTTTCTAATCTGGTCCCCACCAGAAAGAAAACTGGCGAAATTAGGCTCTCCATTGATTTTTGAAACCTGAACAAAGTGTCCCTGAAAGGCAATTCCCCTTTGCCTAAAATGAACCACATCTTACAAAAGGTAGTTGGAGCCAGCAGAATTTCTTTATTAGATGACTTCTTAGGCTATAACTAGGTTCTTGTTCACCCAGACGATCAGGAAAAAACAACCTTCACCACACCCTGGGGAACCTTCATGTATGTGAAGATTCCCTTTGGCTTAATGAACGATGGGGCCACTTTCCAAAGAGAAATGGATATTTATTTTGTGGATGAGATCGGTAGGTTTATAGTCATATATCTGGATGATGTGATAGTCTACTCCCAATCCAACGAAGAACACTTACAACATCTCAGACATGTGTTTGAGAAATGCAGAAAATTTGGGATTTCATTGAATCCCAAGAAATGCCTTTTTGGATTAGAGGAAGGCAAGTTGTTGGGACACATAATCTCTAAACATAGAATTAAAATAGATCTCAACAGGATAGAAGGCATAAAGAAATTGGAACACCCTAGGAACCTTAAAGAATTTCAATCGTTTATTGGCAAAATAAATTTTCGAAGGAGATTCATAGCAACCTGGCCGAACTTCTCAGGAACATCACAAATATGCTGAAAAATGACACCAAAATAAGATGGAAGAACGAATCGAAATAGTCATTTGAGCAGGTAAAGTATGCACTCACATAGGCACCAGTTTTGATCAGTCCAGTCTACACCAAAGATTTCTACCTTTTCTCTTTTGCATATGAATACACCATCGCAGTTGTGTTATTGTAGAAAAACAGTGATGGGTATGAACAACCCATAGCTTTTTTCAGTAAATATTTGAGAGATGTTGCGCTAAATTACAATATAATGGAGAGACAAGCTTTTGCTCTAGTGAAATCCATAAAGTATTTTAGAGTCTATATTCTCCATTCCCACACAATTGATTATGTTCCAAACGCAGTGGTAATGGATATCCTGACTCAGGATAATCCATATGGTAGGAGAGGAAAGTGGATTGCTATTATTTTGGAATATGATATTGAGATTAAACCTACTAAACTGATCAAGGGTCAGGGTCTGGAAAATTTGATGGCTTAATATAATTTCCATGCTTTGGATATTAATTTCTTGGCTGCAGTTGATGAGCAGGAAGAGTAGGAGACTCCAAACATAAAAGAGGTATTCCTAAACTCTCCTTGGTACACAGACCTCATTTTTGTACTTCATAACTAACAAGCTCCTCCTGGCTTAACTAAAACTAAAGCCAGATTTTTGAAACTGAAAGCATTGAAAATTTGTATTCTAGAAGGTAATCTTTACTGGAAAGATCCTGCAGGTATCTTACTTAATTGATTGTTAAAAGATGAAGCTAACAAAGTTCTGCAAGATTTTCATGCAGGGGACTATGGTGGACATCTGAGTTGGAAGAAAACAGCTAATAAGATCCTCAGAGTAGGATTTTACTGGCCCACATTGTTTGTTGACGTACACCAAAAGGTCACCTCATGCCATAAATGTCAAGTGTTCAAAGGTAAAAAGAAGCTCCAACCTTTTCCCCTAAATTCCATCTTAGTTGAATCTTTTTTCCAACAATGGGGATTGGACTTCATCGGAGAGATGCACCCTCCTACTTTGGGTCAACATAGATGGATCCTCACCACCATAGATTATTTCACAAAGTGGATTGAAGTTGTACCATGCAGGCAAGCTACTGACTCTGTTATCATTAAATTTCTGGAAAATAATATTTTGTCTCGTTTTGGATGCCCCAAGAAAATCATAACTGACAATGCATCTGCTTTCCAATCCAAAAAGCTTATAGATTTTTGTAGCCAGTATCACATTACTTTGGGACACTCCACAGCTTATTACCCCCAGGGGAAAGGGCTAGCTGAGTCCTCCAATAAAAAACTGGTGAATATCATTAAGAAGACGCTACAAGAAAATAAGAAGTCATGGCATAATAAGCTAGTTTTTTCACTTTGGGCCGATAGATTGACCACCAAGAGATCAATTGGTATGTCTCCATACCAGTTGGTTTATGGCACTGAAGTGGTTTTTCCTACCTCTCTGGGGGTCCCTATCATGAAACTATTGCAAGAGATGCAAGCTGAACCAAATGATTCCCAAAGAAGAATAAATCAGATGATCAATTTGCAGTAGTCCAGGGAAGAAGTATACAACAAAACCAGATCATCCAGTAAAACAACATAAATATTTTTGACAAAAGAACTAAAGAAGATGATTTTGAGTTAGGTGATTTGGTGCTAAAGTGGGATTCTAGGAATGAAAATAAGGGTAAACATGGAAAGTTTGATAGCTTATGGAAGGGCCCTTATATGATTCAGGCATTCAGAGGAAATAATGCTTTTTTGCTCAAGAACAGGGATGGAACAAATGTGCCAGGTGGACCTATGAACGGCAGGATGTTGAAGCATTATTCACCACCCCAATAAAGGCCCTGGCTAGCCACTTACATTGTACAAACCATTTCTTTTACTTGCAGTTTATGAGTGGGTGATTTTGATTAGCTGATAGAAGCCCACAGAGAAGCCTCTAAGCCACTGGACAATGTCATCAAAATTTTCAAAAATAAAACAAATCAAATAGCAAAAGAAGCTTTGGAGAAAATCTTTCAGGACATCAGGAAGTAGGATTCTTGGCACTTCACAAGGAGAGTACCATCCCCAATTGGAGCCACTGTTATAACCCTATAATTCATAGGATCAAATAGTGACTGAAATTTTATCCCTTTAGTGTTTTTTGGATTACAAATAATGTTTCATCCTGTAAATGATTTGCAAAGAAAAAGAAAATAAAAATAAAAGAAAAAGAAAAGAAAGAAAGAAAAGAAAAGAAAAAAGAAAATGAAAAAATGAGAAAAGAATAAAAGAGGGCATAAAAGAAAATGGATAAAGCCCCATGCAATAATAATGACTCGATCCATATAGTTTAAACATGGCCAAGTCCTTTTGAATTTATGTTGATAGGGTTAGTGAACACTGTTCGATCTTAGCCAAGTAGTTAGGTTAGCTAGTGAATAAATTTGATCAGACTGTTTAATCCTGATCAAATAGCCCCAGGATAGAGTAATTTCTTAGCCCAACAGTCTAATCTGGGCTAAATGTGTAGGTAGGTAGGATAGGACATAGATCTATGGTCAATCAGACAGCACGCAAATGGACGACCGACAAGAGATTCCAGACCCCCCTAACCATTCTACCTTTAACAGTGGGTGGGGGGGGGGGGTTTGGATTGAGTCAGTTTTTCCATGCGGGCCCCCTCCTAACGTGGTGTAAACCTATTATTTCAAACCCCCCCTGCTCCAAACCACTTATTTCTTCCCCCCCTTTTGACTTACCGCCATACCAGCATTTCCATACCGTCATTGCCTCGTGACATCATCCTCCACTATCCCATCGCCTCACGATGTCACATCCCACTATCTCCTCTTACAAGTCACATCTCATTACTCTGCCAACATATCCCTCTTCCTTTGACCTTTCACATGTCTTATCCCATTCACCTGTCCTCCAATCATCGCATTCCATGTCATCCTGGGACGCTCGTCACCCATCCTTCACCTCCCACCTCATACCTCAAGTGATCTGTTGGCCATTTATTACAAGATAACATATCCGTTAGCCTGCTGACCTGTCCCCCACACCCAATGGATACCGGTTCGCCCAAATTTAACCTATCTATGCCATTTTCACACTGCTCACACTCTCCTCACACCAAAAAACTCATTTCTCCTCACTATTCCAATCAGCGACCCAACCATAGCCTTTACCCACTAACGTTTTTGTTCAATTGCAGGTCTATGAAAATAAAATATCATAGGTCTATGAAAATACATTTCTTCCACCTCCTATTGATCTCGACTGGATCCCACTGGCTGGTAAAGACTACCTAATCTTAGAAACCAGGTGTGAATTAGACCTTGGCGAGTTGTATTCATGTTTTAGGGACACTTTCCTGGATCAAAGTGATGGGATTGGGCTCTGAGAGTCTGATATCCCTCTGTATATTTTTCCCCAAGTCCACCATTTTTCGGAGTTCACCCTCAAGTACCAGGCGAACTACCTTCTCGATAAGAGAGCCATTTTTTCATCATCTGGAGAAACCCTTTTCACTGTCCCACCCGAGTCTATTGATCAAATGATGCAAATATCCAGAGCCGAATCCGCTTCTCCTCTCACCCTTGAAGTTTTAACTGAAAAATACCATAACCTATCTTTTCCCCAGAGAGCACAGGTTTTTGAGCTTTTCCTCCCACAGGATGCTCAACTTCCCAAGAAAAACCCCCCTTAGCATTCTTCCATGTTTTCAGAAAAAGGAAACTATATCGTTTCATAATTATGTTATCTGCTCGGTTACTTCTCAGATGAATGGGTGGATGAGCCCATCTTGAGTTACCTATCCATTTTCACTGTCGAAGAAAAATCCACCACCCAATTCGACTACAACAATTTTCTAGCCGAGAACATGCATGACCAGCTTTTCAAATTTCCCACAGAGGGCATGTTCTGGTATTCTTCAATATTGGCTTGCATGTTCATGTTCTTTCAAGCCAATAACTTCTCGTTCACCATGTAGAAAATGGACCAGGAAGGCAAACCACAGCCTGCCACCTCTTGGACTTCGCTGCTCAGAAGAAACGCCACAGAGTTCAATTTCAAGCAATTTATTGAGCAGTTTTATCACTCAATGGTGAGCATGCTTAGTGGTAGGTAGGAGCCGAGGATAAATGAGGATATCCAGATAAGTTTACACCTTTCAGACCTCACCAAGACTGGAGACTGGTATATGTATCAGAATCACACAGAAATCAGGATTTATGGAGGTGAGTTGGCTCCTTATAAACTTCCCAGATATGTTCCGGTCAGGATAGCTTTCTTGGAATACATCAGGAAAATGATCAATTCAGACGATATACACTTTGCATCTTTGAAGAAGAAACAACAACTGAGAATTAAGGGGCAGATAGGATCTTTTATCTACAATAGTCGAGCTGTCAGGGAAGAGGCAGATAAACTATTGAAGGAAATGAAGTTCGACACAATTTTCTTGTGGCACTACGATCTGTGTGGGATCATTACAGAGATGAGATTTAGGAATAAAAATGATCCATATGTTCATGCACCCAAGCCCGAGATAGAGAATTTTATGAATCAAACAGAGTGGGAGGTGAACACTCTATAAGAAGTAGAACAACAATCTCCTCCAGACATTATCTTGCAAAAAACCACACCACGGGTACCAAAGGAGAAAATACCTAGAAAGGATACTTCCCCTTCAGTCACAGAAGTCTCGGCTGAAGATTTCCAGGTATACACCAAAGGCCAAAAGCCAGTCATACAACTGACATGTTTGGTGAAAAAGAAACCCAATCCACTACAGTCATGAAAGGAGATCATTCACCTCTTGTCTCAAGCAACCAATAGATCTTGTCTACTTCTTCATCCAATAAGTAGACTGACACCTCACTAATCAACCAACCAAATCAAGGGGGTGCAAACTTGAGTATTTTTTAGAAATATGATATGATCAAGAAGAAGAATCAAATGCTGACCGACAGGACCTATGCTCAGTTTTGGAAGCAAACGTCCACAACACAACACAGATTGTTATCATCTTTTGATACAGAGAAAGGAAGAATGCACATGGCATTCTTGCAGGCACAAGTTCCCCATCCAAAGGAAATCATTGACTATAAAAGGGAAACATTTGAGTTTAACACCATAGATGTACATCCAGTTGATCAGATGGATTTATAAAGGCAGACTGGAGAAATGGTTTTCTCAACATTGGCCAATGCTTCTACTATTGCTGCAAAATTACAGGTTTCTCTGAACAATGTTCAGACTCAATTAAAGTTGGATAATATATCATCTTTTGCAAAGGATAACAGAATTAAGTCTTTAGAAGAATTGGTGCTCAAAATTGGGTATGACCCCTCAAATGTGAAAGCAGTTGAGGAGATGCTCAAGAAAAAGAATGTTGGCATAGCATCTCTGAGGAAGCAACTTAAATTGACACCTACAGAAGACTCACAGGTCAAAGAGAGAGGTGAGACAGAAGGTGAAAAAGAGGAGATGCTAAAGTTGATCATGGAACAAAATGCATATATAAAAGAGATGGAAGCAGAGCTGGAGAGGTTAGTAAAGGAGAAGGAATAGGAAACACGTATGGAAGTCATCCCACTGAGTGCAGTTCCCCTCATAGGATTTAGCACAACAACTATATCAACAACCACCATAGTAGAACTTCCCTCAGCCACCCCACTGACAGCTATGGAAAAATATGTAGAGCTAGAAAAATCAATGGAGGAGATGACCCTTCAAGGAACAGAAATTGCTAGACTGAAAAAAGAGGTTGAGAATCTTCAGGAGCTCAAGTCTTCTTACCAGACAAGCTACAACATTAAGAACCAAACATTAGAAAATCTCAAGCAGGAAATACAACAGTTGCAGAAGCAAACAGTTGTGGGAAAAACATTGGCAGAATCCAAAGAGAACATTTGGATGGATATCTCAAAATCCATAAATGAAATCTGTCCCATGGTGCAAATCATGTTTGAACAACACGATTCGGTGTTAAAAAGCAAACAGGCCATCAACAGGATCAAGCGAGAGTTGGGAGAAATACCCACAAAAGAAAATGAAATCATCAGGTTTCTAAATTCGAAAACTAGGGAGGAGTTGGAAGACCTGAAGATTGAAGATAGGACAGAAACCATCCTCGAGGTTAAAAGAGTGCTGACCAAAAGAGGACTGGTGTTGCAGTTCGAGGAGAAAATCCAGAACATGGATCTCGGGGTTCAGAGATTCTTCAGCAAGATGGATGCTTTGAATAAGAAAGGCCTCCCTAGTCTACTCGTTATAAATGATAAGTTGATGACCCTTCCTGACTACAAGCAGAAGATTTCCACGGTGGCCAAGGACAGTTCCAAGTTTTTAGGAATACAGGGTAGAATAACAGGCAAGGCATTCCTAGAGACTTTGCAGCTGGACCTCAGTATCCAACATGAGATCAAGTACATTTTCATTGCCAAGCCGACTTTTTCCAAATACATAGAAATGGATGAAATATACCGAAGACAGCTCAAAGTCACCATTCCCAGTTAGCAAAGATGGGAAGAGTTGTGCACTTTGATCGAATAAGGGATGAGGTGTCCAAATCCGTGTCAGCAAGTGGAGCAGTCACATTCATGTCAATGGCTCACCAACGGCCTTCCCTAGAATCAACATAAAGAATATGACAAATCATCGACAGTTCCTACATTTTTGTATCTTGTTATCTAGTTAGTTAGATTTAGAATCTGCCATGTCCTGATCATTAATGACAGGGTCGTTTGTGAGTTTGATTATAAATACTTTGAACTTGGAAGTATGGAGCATTGATATTTATGCCCAAGCAAGTTGTAAGCACTGTAATTTTTATCTGAGATCTACCAGTAATACAAAGGACATTTCACAGGATTCATGCTTGTCTACTGTTGGTGAAGTTTTCTCCTCTCTGTTAAATGTTTCTTCTTTCTTTGTAATCATCTATGTTTTCTATATCTGTTCATTTAAAAGGAGTTAAAGTTGTAGAACTTATCTTTGTATACTATGTTTCTGACTTTTAAAATATCTTAATGTTTGTCTTCTGATATTATGATAAAGAAACTCTTCATATCTTCTTTGTTTTAATTGAATCTCACATATTTTCTGTTGTCCATAATTTTTATTATAAAGAATCCAACAGTAACATTATCTTGCCTTTTGAAATACTTTTCAAACCTGTTCTTTGATCTCAAACTTTATAACAAACCCCATAGCCCAATGGATGCATGAACCTTTTCAGCCAATTTATAAAACCAAACACACTATCTTATTAATTTAACTAGCCTAATATTTGAAATCTGAAACAAAACGAAATCTTATAGAGAGATCCCTCTCTGAAACTGGCAGGGCTAAATCCTGGTTTCGAAGTGGTTGGATAATGTTTCCTTTGATGAATTCCTTCTACCTTCCAACAACCTCTGGGAATTTACAGAGTGATGATAGGTGGAACGTTCGTCCCAAACAGCTGGTTGCATGATTCTTGTTTAAAGATAAGTGTTTTATCTTGTACTAAGTTATTTACATGTGTTAATGTTTTGCATGAACTCTACCTGAATGATAATGACTTATATGTTGTTGTAAGGAATGGTTTAGTTGTATTTCATGTTGATTATTACCATGTTTTAGATGCATTTGTTTTATGGTTACAAACTATAGCTAAATCTATTATAAATTGTAGTTGTAAGCTACAGGAAATAGGCTAACAGTAAAGGAATTACTTTAGTTTAGCATAAATTTAATTTTTATGTGTATTATGCACATAATGTTGCTTAGTTGGAGGCTAGGTACATTACAAATATGGTATCAGAGTTTATAATGAAAGATTTTTGTGTCATGTGGCCCATCCTAGGTGGTTGGGTATGTTACAAAGCGGTATCAGAGCCAAATTTTCAATGTTGAGCCTGGATGGGTCGAGTTAGTAGAACATTGAAGTGGAAATATACAGAGAATTAACTCTGGAGTATGTCTGCAACTTGTTTTATTAAATTACTGCAGTAAAAATTTAGAGGAATTTCAGGGGTAATGTGAAGAATTGAGCCTCTTTGGAAATTTTGAAAATAAGCAAATCAAAAAAAATTGGGTATTTTTCTGTACAATGACGTCGGCATGACGTCGGCATGACGTCGAAGCCATGTGTTAGCTAAAATGGTAGAACAAAGATGTGTACTTCCATGGTGGAAGGTACATGTTGGACAGGATGACAGTTGGCGGGTGATGTGGAGCCATGTGGCAGGTTAAGTGTTAGTCCCACAAAACCGCGGTAAGATATTTGAATTTGTTTAAGTGTTAAGATATCGCGAGTCCGCATAGATGGAAAAATGGTTAAGTGTTGGGACTTCTCAGATGGACTTATGAAAGGAATTTACAAGTTTATGATTCTGGGAATCCACGAGTCTGCGTAGATGGAAAAATGTCTAAGTGTTGAGATTTATCAAATGGAATTATGAAAGGAAGTATTACAAGATTATGAGTCTATGATTCCGCGAGTCCACGTACTTGAAATAAAAATTGTTAAGCATTAAGACTTCTTGGACGAAGTTATGGAAGGAAGGTTACAAGTTTATGGGTCTGTGAGTTTGCAAGTCGGTGAGTCCATGAAGGAAAAAGAATCTAAGTGTTGGTAGCGGATTCATAGAAGGTATGAAGAAGAGATATCACTAGATTCACGGTGAATCCATTAATACATAGCAATGGCAGAGATCTAATCAAGAAATGATCGAACAGTTGTTGAGAAATGTTGTTATGTTGCACGTGCTAATGAATATTCCTTCATTGTTTTGCCACCATAACTTTCAGCTCAAATCTCGGACTGGGGAAAATGAATAGTCGTTGGAAATATATTAAGAAGTAGAAGAGATATGTCGACCAATTTTTTTGATTTGGGCACTATATTTTCTTCAAAAATGATAAAAGTGAATTTTGTAGTAGTGAAAGAGTGGAAATTGCAACTTGTAATTATTGTAACTATTCACTCAAAACTCTGATTGAGACATGAGGATAGTCGTTGGAAATTTGTTTCGAAAATGAATGCATTTAATAAATGCTACTTGAGATTAGTGCATTAAAATATTCATAATTTAAAATGAAAAATGACCTCTAATTTAATTGACAAATATTTTGCAATATTCTTAATTCTAACAACAATTATTGCGTGCACATTCTTGTAGAATTAGAGATATAGAAAAGTAGAATTTAGTTCCTACATGAGAACTAGAGACATGGAGGAACTTCAAGGGTTTTATAGCCATGAAGAATAAATTGAAGGTCTGCATGCCAGCATGGGTATTGTTGAGACTGAGTTTAATGGGAGAAGAGAAAGCCAGGGGACTGTAACAATAAGAAGCATGCAAAAATAAGTGCCAATTTATAGGGTTGATAATGAGAGGATCATGAAGGCTCAATATGAGATACTTCAAAGCCTAAATATACTAAAGAAACAAGTTAATAAGGACTCGGGCACACAGAAAATAGCTAGTGCTTGACAAGTATCATCATCAAGGTCCCATAACAAAAGAGATGATCATGGAATCCATAGGAAGTCAAGAAGCATGGGTAGATGCCATCATTCTCCAAAGTATTCCACCAGAAGAATGAATGCAAGTTCAGGCCTAGGGAGCATCCCAAGTGTGTCTCTTGTTCGGAGGAAAAGAAGAAGACCCGAGGCTGACATATTGCAGGGTGAACTTAGGAAGATTAAGCCACCAACTTTCAATGGTGAGCACAGGAAAGGAGAAGAGGCAGAGGCCTGGCTATTAGAAATAAAGAAATATTTCCAGCTACATGATTACCCATCCCAGGTAGAAGCTATAATTTCCATCTACCACTTGCAAGGCAACGCAATTGTTGGTACTAAGATCTGCACCTGATTGATAAGGGCAGAGCTAGGCCACCTCAGTTGTGGGAATTATTGGTTTTAATAAGTTTGGTTTATTTGTTTTGATGGTCAGCTGATAGATGAGTTTCAAGGGAAAGGTTCTAGTTGGACTATTCCACAATATTCACCACAATGTTTCCATTATTCAGTGGCATGCATTATGGTGTAGCAAATAAATATATAAAAGTAGAACATAAAACATTGACAAGCATACAATTTGTCACTTGCATCTAGAAATTGTATATCTATCACAATGCATTAAACCTAAAACAATACTTGGAATACATTTATCAATAGGTTGTAAGCGCATTAGTTGAAAGAGAAATAATATTTTCTTTGCAAAACATTTAACATGCATCCAAATAACAAGAAAAGACGAGTAAGATTGAGAAAGACAATCTGTTCACCATAAATTATATTCACTGAGTAGAAAACTTTGCAGATATTACACTTCATAAGCCCAATCTATATCTCGGTAGCTTCATGCACCCCAAAAAGCTGAACCCCTTTACATTCTCATATTCTTATATTTATCCACCAAAGGGATTCAAATGCCTATCTTTGATCTTAAATCCCAGGTTTAATCTCTTCATTACATTCAGATTTGTAGGTCTTAAACTTCACCATTCAATTATGATTACTACTCAAGAACACTTCTTTACATTGGGTGAAGTAGAATTTAGATGCTAATTTGTAGGGATAACTTCCTCTTTTCTGGGCCCATAACTTCGACCTAATCAAAACATTGTTTTTATCAAAAAGATATTTTATTACAACTGGCTATAGTATCTCAAACTAAAACAAAAGGTTCTCTAACTGAAACTAGAGTCACTGTTGATAACAAAAGTGTAGGTGTTGCACAACAAAAGTCTTCAAAGGTTGGAACATTTGTTAACCTCGCATGGATCCACATGTATGCCACTAACTGAATAAAGGCCTTCAATATTAGAGAAAAACTTGCACAAGCTTCAGAATTTCTTACTTTTTGACAACACACACTTAGATGATTTCCTTTAGGAACATGCAGGTCTTTTGATGTTTTTTCTACAACTTTTGGTACTTTTTTTCTGTAACTTTGAATGTTGCATCTCAAGTGTTTGATTTTGTTGTTGCAGCTCTTGAATATGTTGCCTCATATTTTCATTCTGTTGTTTGAGGGTTTCTACATGTTGTTTACTATCCTCCATTTCCTTGTTGTCTTCAACTTTAGGCTTGATATTTGTTTCCATTTTGTTTCCATTGTTAAGTTCATGCTCTTCATCAACATTAGGACTATTGATATCAATGGAGAGATTAGTTTTCCTAGGTATCATCTCACACATGGGATTCTTCTCAGGTTTGTCTCTAATGTTGTCTTTCACAAGCTCATGTACCTTCAACACTTCCCTCCCTACCTCTGGTTTGGTATCTTCTAAAAAACCTTCTCTAGGACATGCTCTGTTTCTAGACCAGTCTCTTCTAAATCTTTCTCTAGGTCTGGACCTATGGTGTACTCTATTTACAAATCAAAAAGCTTAATACTTGAGCCCTATCCCTTATTGCTCTTATTTTTTGTCTTGACCGCAGATAATCTGACAGGATTTCATCTGTCAATCGATTCCTATCCACACGCTCATGTTTTGTGATTTCGCGGGTTAAGGTTTCGGGACTCACGAGTGCAAGAAAACTCGCACCAAGATACTCCGGGTGCTGAAACGCTGAGAGGTTGAGGTCTACGAAGACCATTCTCCCTCACACAAGGTTTTGAGACTTAACCTCTAACATCCTTCTTCGAGTCCTCAGGTAATTTACACCAAGTTTTGAAGACCAAACTGGAAGGTCTTGTTTAAGGTAAGGGAGTGGTCTCAAAAGGATGCCTTCAGAAGGAAATCTATCCAAGGCATCAGGTAGGACAAACACAGGAACAATCTCCCGAGAGTAGACTTGAAGTCTGACTTAGATCGGTAAGCAATTTGTAAAACATAAGCCATACGTGGTCTTTCCATTATAAGCATACAACCACCATTTCTGGTCAAAACACCACACAGCTAGTCTTATGCTCAAACCATTTATAAATTGCACAGATTAGGAACATGCATATCAGCATATAAACTTCAAGATACAGGATATAAAACACTTATCAGAAATAACACCAGGTGTGATTGCAACTGCTGAGAGGGGTGCTCGTTTCCACCCAACTGTAGGCTCAATGACTCCCTACGGATTTACCACTAGCCACCCCCGAGCTGAGACCACGATGCTGCGAGACTGCGCCTCTATTTGCCAGTGACCAAGAAAGAAGGTTACTCTCCTTCTTCTCTTCTATCACTCACTCTGTATTTTCCAGAGTTCTCTTCCTCTTTCCCTCATGTCTGCACTTGATCGCCCACACTTCCTACCTTTTCTCTGTTCGATGAGGTTGCGTGTGGCACAATTTTCCTCGCAGTGGTCATCTCTGAGGACTCTACAGATGGGTGGTTCACCCCCATCCCTCATTACTCATGAGGATCCCTTTACCTTCCAATCCTGAGGAGTCATTTCATTTAGGGCCAGCGAGCCGCTCTTGGTTCTTCGGGCCAGTGAAGTCCAAATACGGTATTGGTTTCGGTGGAAGTTAATGCCACCATTCCAAGTGCCTTCCACCACCTTTCTCCAGCCATCATGGTCTCTTTTTCAGCATATCCCCTCTCAGCAGTCCTACAATATATATTCTTAATATTATTCACATTCATTTACCTTTTTCACAAAGTCCATTCACATCACACATTCACATTTTTGGGTTTGCCACAGTTCTTGGCCAGTATAGTTATTTTTACAAACTGGGGGAAACAGGGTGTTACAATTCCCTCCCCCTTAAAGGAACATCTTCCTCGATGTTCTTATCTATCAACATGACATGCATGTACAAAAGTAAACAAAATCGGATATGCCTGTCTCATGGCATCCTCCATTTCCCATGTAGCCTGATCTAGGCCAAAATGTCTCCACTGCACCTTGACCTGTGCAATGGTTCGGTTCCGGAGCGGGGTTTCCTTTATGTCCAGTATGCATTGGGGTTCTGGTAGAAATTCTCCCTCCAGTTCCACTTGGATCATAGACCAGTCAATTATATGATTAGCATCATGTACATATTTCTTCAATAATGAAACATGGAAAACATTATGTGTTTTTATTGTGAAAGGAAGTGCTAGCTTATAGGCTACAGGTCCCACTCTATCTAGAAACTCAAAGGGTCCACAATACCAAAGTGCAAACTTGGCACAAGCTCCCATTTTCAGGGAACTCTTCATGGGCCTAACTTTGAGATATACATGATCTCCCGCTTTGAACTCTCTTGGAGTTCTCTTTTGGTCGGCATAACTTTTTTGTTGGTTCTGAGTGACCTTCAAGTTTTGTTTTATCTGAGTCACCTATTGTTCCATTTCTTTCAACATGTTGAGTCCAAAAGAAATCTTGTTTACGTTATTACTCCAGCTAACTGGAGTGTTACACAGTCTACCATAGAGGACTTCGAAGGGACTCATCTTTAAGGATGCTTGGTAGCCGTTGTTGTAGGCGAATTCTACCAGTGGTAGGTAGTCTTCCCACTTCCTGGGTTGATGAATTACATGCACTCTTAGCATGTCTTCAAGTATTTGATTCACTCTTTTTGTATGTCTGTCGGTTTGAGGGTGATAGGCAGTGCTAAACAACAACTTGGTCTCTAAACCAGCCATCAGTGACTTCCAAAAGTTGGAAGTAAACTTCATATCTCTATCAGACACGATCTCTTTCAGCATACCATGCAGTCTAAATATCTCCTTCATGAATACCTAGGCGATTTCGATTGCTTTGCAAGTTGATTTGATAGGGATGAAATGAGCAGACTTGCTCAATTTATCCACCACTACCATAATGGTGTCGTTCTGTTTGGTTGAGGTTGGTAATCCAGTGATGGAATCCATGGAGATGGTTTCCCATTTCCATTCTGGGATCAGTAAAGGTTGCAATAATCTTGTTGGGTGTCAATGTTCTGCTTTAACCTGCTGGCACTCTATGCATTTGGCTAAGTACTCGGCTATGTCTTTCTTCAATCCAAGCCAATACAATTGTTTCCTAGTGGCAGTGATCATTTTCTGGTATCCTGAATGACCAGTATAGGGTCCTTTATGTAGTTCATCCATAATGAACCTCTTCAAGTCGTCACAATTTGGAATATACAGTCTATTTCTGTAAGTGAGTAGACCTCCTTTGGTCATCTGGTAGCCTTCATATTTTACCCTGATGGGATCTTATTGTAGGTATGAGGTCATGGTCTGGACAAATGGATCTGTCTTTTGTGCATTTCTAACTCTTTCTTTGACATTCATCTCACAGGTGCCCACCGCTGCCAGGTGAATTGTTTTCATACTTCTGCTAAGGGCATCGGCCACCCTATTTTCCTTTCCTTTAATGTGTATGATTTCAAAATCAAACTCGCTAAGGAGGGTCATCCACCTAGCTTGTCTAGCATTGAGCTTTGGTTGATCAAATAGGTATCACAATCCACAGTGATCTATCATAAGTACAAATTTTCTTCCCAGGAGGTAATGCTTCCACATTTTCAAGGCATGCACTATGGCAACCAACTCTAGATCATGGGTCACATAGTTGACTTCATGCTCGTTCAATTTTCAGGATTCATAGTAGATCACACTTCCTTTCTGCATAAGGACTCCTTTGAGCCCTTCCTTACAGGCATCTATGCCCACGAGGAAGTCATCTTCTGGATTAGTGATTTTCAGCATGGGTGCATGGGTCAGTAGATGTTTCAGGGTTTGAAATCTTTCTTCACATTTCTGTGTCCACAGGAATTTTGTCCCCTTCTTCTGGAGGGTATTGATTGGACAACCAATCTTGGAGAATCATTTTATAAATCTCCTATAGTATCCTGCTAGTCCCATAAAGGATATGATGTCTAAAACATCCTTTAGGGTAGGCCATTCCATGATAGACCTGATTTTTTCAGGGTCTACCGCTACTCCTTCTTTGGAGATAACATGGCCTAAGTAATGTATTTTCTTCTGGAAGAATTCACATTTACTGAATTTGGCATAGAGTTGATGTTCTTTTAGCACTTGCAGCACAAGTCTAAGATGCTCTTCATGCTCTTTTCTGTTCTTGGAGTAAATTAATATATCATTAATAAAAACAAAGACAAATTTGTCTAGGAACTTTTTGAGTACATTGTTCATCAAGCACATAAAAGTGGCAGGGGCATTGGTCAACCCAAATGGCACCACCACAAACTCATAGTGGCCATACCACGTTCGGAAGTTAGTTTTATGGATGTCTTCACCCTTGATTCGGACTTGATGGTATCCCGACCTCAAATCGATCTTTGAGAAAATAGACGCACCCCCCAATTGATCGAACAAGTCATCGATCCTGGGCAAGGGGTACTTGTTCTTTATGGTTACCTTATTGAGTTTCCTATAATCTATACACAGTCTAAGGGTACCATCCTTCTTTTTCACGAACAGGACTGGTGCTCCCCATGGAGACACACTGGGTTGAATATAGCCTTTATCCATCATTTCTTTTAATTGCAACTTGAGCTTGACTAACTCAGGTGTGCTCATTCGGTAGGGTGTTGTAGACACTAGCACTTCTCATGGTGCAAGTTCTATTGAGAAGTCAATGTCCCTTCTTGGAGGTAAACACGGTACCTCTTCCGGAAACACATCTTTGTATTTTCTCAAGACAGGGTGATCGTCGGGGCTTGGTTTGTCACCTTCGATTGTTTTCAACGCCTGTATTGCATATAGGGGACATCCCTTTTGGCAATACTTTCTCATTTGCAGAGCTGATATTTGTCTCACCGAGACAGGTTTTCGGATCCCTTGAAGGGTTATCCTCTTCCCTTCCTTCCTTACACATTCTAAGGTTTTATGGTAACAGTCCAATCTGGCTTTATGGGCAGCCAGCCAATCCATACCAATCAATAGGTCATACGATCCTAGGGGTAATATGTTAAGGGTTTTTTGGGTGGGGAATTCACCCAACATTAATTGGCATGCTGGTATGACCTCTGCTATCCTGCTTTTGGTGCCAGTGGCTAATTGTACCAACCATGGCTTGGTATGTTTTTGTGTCTATAGTTTACACTTATCAATAGCTTTAGGGGCTATGTAACTCAAATTTGAGCCAGGGTCAATTAAAATAAACACTAGATGGTTGGAAATCATACCTTCTATTTCCACTACTAAAGCTTGGTGGTTGGCTTGGTTATTATCCAAGGCTGCATAAATTTGTGGCACACTCCTGGCCACATCATTGACGGTGTTAGTTTATTATATTTTATAAATCCTTCGACCATTATGTTGTCAATGTGGATAGCCTCTCAATAGATGTTCTTCCACGCAACCCCAGCATTTCAAAGGTTCTCTCTTTGGGTTATCAGTCTTCACTGATATGAGTCCAGAAGTTTTATTTCCGCTCAAGGAGGAAAAATTTTGCTAGTGCATACTCCAGACTGGGAAGCTCATTATTGGGTTCTTCTTATAGTTCTTAAATCCTGGGGATTTAATTCCCTTTTTCTGAAATCTTGAACTATTCTTCTGTTTCCATCCTTCGCCTGGTTCTACTCGATGCCCAAACTGTTCATGACAATAGGTTGCCTTTCGAATAGTGCCTTCTAGAGTCTTTGGCTCATCCAATTCAATTCTATTCTGATAGTCCTTAGGTAGTCCACTGATGAAGCATTGCACCTTTGCCTTTTCCAGCTCAATATAGGGTACATACCTCAACAAATCGAGGAATTTGTTGACATATTCTTCTATAGTAAGTTGTCCCAGTTTGAGTTCATAAAACTCTTTAGTCTTTTCGTCGAAATATTTTTCCGACAGATACTTCTTTCAGAAGTACTTCTCAAACTGTTCCCAAGACAGGTCCTCTTCGCGAACCCCTTTCATGTTCTTAACGTCTTCCCACCAAATGGAAGCCTTTCCATTCAAGTTGAAGGTGGCCACTCGGGCCTTCATATTTTCTGAAAAGTCATGGACTCTGAAATACTTCTTTAGTCCAAGCAGCCATGCCTCTGATTCCTCTCCCTTCTTTATTTCACCGTCGAAGGAGGGTGGTTTGGCCTTTCTGAATTCTTCAAATTCTCGACCTTTGGAAGACTTTTGCTTCTTTTGTTTTCTTCGGGGATAGGAACCGGTTCTACTGCTAGAAGAGCCCTCTGAATTGCTAGTTTCCTTCTCAGAGGAATCACCCGATGCTTGTCCTTTACCTCTGGGGTGGACCTTTTTTGAGGTGCTCCTGTCAGTGTGGCCACTGATATGACCATGTTTCTGAGTTTTAGGTTCATACTGCATTTATCTTTGTAGATCGGATAAACTTTGTAGTAAAACTGTGCTAATTTATGTTTGCTTTTCTTATTCTTTCATCATCCTTTGATTGTCAGCCTTGCAGCTTTGTAATTCAACCATGAGACTCCTCACTGTCTCGGCTAGATCTGGAGGGGTACCTACTAGCCTTCTTTCGTCAGACTCTTCGTCTCTATTATGGGATCCCTCCCCCACTTCATGCTTAGTCATCCTCCTATTTGCCGATAATTTCCTGCAGCCGATCTTTCGCTTGTGTGCAAAGACAAACATTGGTTGTTAGTCAATAGTTAGATACATTTTTATAACCCACGCAAAATTCATATTTCTTTCACATGCATACATAGTCGGGTTCTCATTTCGGACTTTGACCTTTTTGAATTAAGAGGTTTAAGATAGAGGGTTACTCTTTTTAAGAGTGTTCTGAATGGAGCTTATGCGCAACTCGTTCATGAGCCCATGCAGGCCGAGTATTGTAACCATGCTCTGATACCAATTTGTAACACACCCCCTACAAAAATCAAAATTTTCGTTGAATTCTCGAGGATCAAAATCCCCAAAATACTCATGGGGGCCTAGTGTCAGCTAGTTCCTCATATGTTCACCTCCATGTGGTTGTGGGTCACGACTACGGGCTGAACTAGTACGACGTCTCTTCACACTTCGCAACTCAGTGCTACCAGAACATCAAGTCTTTCAACACTGCAAACCCCAAAGCTCAAAAATAGTGAAGTGTTGAACCCCAACAGGGCTAGCAAGTGGCAAGTTTCCCGCTTGGGATCTTGTCCACGTGACCCTGCTCCGTGCCCACATGCTTAAGCCAGCCAAGCGCTTATTGGCTTTTCGCGATTCAGGGAATTGCGATGCATGACTTATACCTTTCCACATTCAAATCCCTAAAAATTTCGAGGTCTCCAAAGTTTCCCTCCAAAGGGAGATCGATGGCCGTAAGCCTCCCCTGATTCAACAGTATGGATCCTTCCAGGTTTTTGGTATTCGAGAGTTCGAAATGAAATGACTCCAAGACTCTTTGTCATTCAAATCTATGAATTCCATTATGGGAATTCATGTAAGAGATCAACAGTTCTTAAGAGTGTGGATCCAACGGTCCATGAGATTTCGGGACTTTTCCCTGAACTCTGACCGCTCACCACACATCTCCTTTGATGGACGGTCTAGATTCCTTCATCTCTTGCAAGGGTAAAAAGGGTCGTGGCATTAAGTTCTGCATCTCTTCCTCGAATCTAATGATCATTACAGACCTTGGAACCTTTGAGAGGATCTCACGACACATGGCCTCCCTTAATCAGAAGGTCCTCGTCGTTTCATGATTTCACGACTTGCAACCCCCAATGACACATATCCTCTATCAATTCGAATCCCCGGTATCCAAAATACCGATGGACTCTCAATATTCGCCATGTGTCCTCCACGGATGGATGGCTCAGATCTATTTTGGGACTTTCGTTGTGAAGTTTCTCGACCTATCATCATCAGGACTTCCAGAATCCTGAAGTCCGAAATCTTGACACCAACTCCTCTTTCGAGACTTTCGCCTCTGTTCACAAGGGATTAACCCTCATGCATCTCCTAACAAATCCAACAACTGTTGGGTTTTCTAACTAAGATCTGACGGTTCAAATCTATCCCACGCTGTGCACTCTCCCACTACTCCCCGGATGTGGAAAAACCAACGGTCTAGACACTCCCACAGACCTTGGGGGTCTACGGTCCCGATTTCTTCACTACTCACGAAGATAAAGAGAAAAGGGGTTAAGGCATTTAACGCCATCGTTTCTTCCTCCAATCTAACTGTCATGAATGACCGCAGATAATCTGACGAGATTTCATCGATCAATCGATTCCTATCCCCACGCTCTTGTTTCGAGATTTCATGGGTCGGGGTTTCGGGACTCGCGAGTGCAAGAAAACTTGCACCAAGATTATCTGGGTGCCATAATTTTGAGAGGTTGAGGTCTACAAAGACCATTCTCCCTCGCATAAGGTTTTGAGACTTAACCTCTAACATCCTTCTTCAGGTCCTCAGGTAATTCACACCAAGTTTTGAAGACCAGACTGGAAGGTCTTCTTTAAGGTAAGGGAGTGGTCTCAAAAGGATGCCTTCGGAAGGAAATATATCCAAGGAATTAGGTAGGAAAAGCACAGGAACAATCTCCCAAGAATAGACTTGAAGTTTGACTTAGATCGGTAAGCAATTCGTAAAACATAAGCCATACGTGGTCTTTCCATTATAAGCATACAACCACCATTTCTGGTCAAAACACCACACAGCCAATCTTATGCTCAAACCATTCATAAATTGCACAGATTAGGAACATACATATCAACATATAAACTTCAAGATACAGGATATAAAACACTTATCAGAAATAACACCAGGTTTGATTGCAACTGCTGAGGAAGTGCTCGTTTCCACCCAACCGTAGGCTCAGTGACTCCCAATGGATTTACCACTAGCCACCCCCGAGCTGAGACCATGATGCTGCGAGACTGCTTATTTGTTTTCCAGTGACCAAGAACGAAGGTTACTCTCCTTCTTCTCTGCTATCACTCACTCTATATTTTCCAAAGTTCTCTTCCTCTTTCCCTCGCGTCTGCCCTTGATCGCCCACACTTCCTGCCTTTTCTCTGTTCGACGAGGTTGCGTGTGGCATGATTTTCCTCGCAGTGGTCAGCTCTGAGGACTCTACGGATGGGTGGTTCACCCCCATCCCTCATTACTCATGAGGAGCCCTTTACCTACCAATCCTAATGAGTCATTTAATTCGGGGCCAGCAAGCCGCTCTTGGTTCTCTGGGCTAGTGAAGTCCAAATACGGTATTGGTTTCGGTGGAAGTTAACGCCACCATTCCAAGTTCCTTCCACCACCTTTCTCCAGCCATCGTGGTCTCTTTTTTAGCATATCCCCTCTCAGCAGTCGTACAATATATATTCAAAATATTATTCACATTCATCGACCTTTTTCACAAGGTCCATTCACATCACACATTCACATTTTTGGGTTTGCCACAGTTCTTGGCCAGTATAGTTATTTTTAGAAACTGTGGGAAACAGGGTGTTACAATAAATAACTAGTATTTTTATAAATCCTTGATAGTAGAGGCTTCTGTGAGCAGTTTTTGGATAGTTCTTGACTCATTTGGACATCTTGCTTAGGCTTTTGAGAAGGTCGAATGGGAGATTCATCACCTTATCACCATTTAGATTCATGAGAAATATGAGATGATAGCAATGGAAAATAAAAAACCTACCCTCTCCAGTGATGTACCTATGAATTCCCGACAAGATGCCTCTCCACTCTTCTCTCAGCCATTTGATCAGGATGCCTTGGCTCCAATATAGGCTCTGATGCTCTGCTACCAACAACTGGTTTCACATCTCAACTGATAACTTCCCTATCTTGAACCACCTCTCACCATTGATAGGGAGAGAACATGCTATATCAATAAAATGCTTCATTACATGGATGATTACATCCCCAACTTGTGTTTGGTATCCATAAAAATTTTATGCAAAAATTAGAGCAATTTCTATATGGTGTCCATTGAAATCAAAAATGAAATCGTACCACTCACCCTAGGTGAATATGTCCTTGATCTTTGGTATGGCTTCAAACAACTTGAACCCTGTTGGTTTTTCCCTCTGAAGTTTCTAGCACTCTCATGGTGGTATCATCATACCCTAGCTTCCCTTTGTTGACAATAGTGGCCAAGACCATGCACCACTTAGGGTTCACTCAATATCTACAACGAAAAATACATGGGGAAACATTGTGCATAATTTCAAGGGTAATAGGCAACATGAGCATGATTTGGGTGTCAATGGACTTTAATCAAACTTTAAAATATGTTTAAGTCATAAAAACTCATAAAACCAGAGTCTATCTGTTGATTGCAAGAATGTTGTCATTCTTGCAATCAACACTTTTACACATGTAGACCTAGTTTACCTCTTTTGTGATGCATCGGTGATATAAAACATGGTGATAGGACTTGTCCAAACATTCTTGCAATCAACACTTTTACACCTAAAGGCCTAAGTTAAATCTTTTGTGATCCATCGGTGATATAAAACATGGTGATAAGACTTGTCCAAACTCGAATCAAGACCTGAATCAACCTTATAGAAAGCAAAAAAACTAACATTAAACAAAAATGGGAAGACATAAAACAAAATAACTTAACACACAATGAAGAAGAAAGACTAACTAAGAGCTAGGTTGATAGATGAATAGGTTGTTTTCATGAGTAGAAGGGAGAGGTTCAGGCCTAAGATCTAACAACAACCATGTGGTGGGATAAACTTAAGCAATACAAGAACCTTGATGAGAAAAGAATCCCATGGAGGCAGTTCAAAGGATATTTCCAAGACAAATATTTGTCTGAGCATTACTATGAAAGAAAGATGAAAGAGTTCTTTGAACTCAAGTTGGGAACCATGAAAATAGAGGAATACGAGAAGCGGTTCTTTGAATTGTTGAAGTATGTTGACCTCATCAAGGATGATAAAGTCAAAATCCAAAGATTTCTAAGTGGGTTACCCTATTTCTACAGTGATAAGATTCAATATGACAACCCCAAAACCTTGGAGGAAACCATAAGGAGAGCAAAACGTCTGTATGAGCAGAGCAAAAGAAGACCCGTTTTCCCAAAAGCTTGGAATGACAAGATGAAGGATAAGAAGGATCAAAGGCAGAAGAGTTGTAAGCCACCCTTTTTTAGGAATAATTTCCAAGTGAATTAGCACATTCAAGTCACCCAAAAAGAAGACAAGACTACAGATTCATTTGGAAAAAGGCCAAGGCAACAATTGGTGCAATGTTGGGGATGTGGGGGAAATCATCTACATAAGGATTTCCCTCACAAAGGAGAAATAATGGGCACTGTCCACAACATTCAAGAGGCTAAAATAATGGAAGACATGTGAGGAATCAAGCCAAGGATTGATGAAACCTTGGACAACAGGAAAGCAGCGTATCAATTCCCATTGATTGAAGTGGAAGGTAAGATCAATAATGAGCCCATAGCAATTTTAATTGATTCAAGGGCTACCCATATTTACATAAATGCTAACATTGTTGAAATATTTCACTTGCAAAGAAGTAGGCATAAGAAATCTTGGTTACTTCAGTTAGCCATGAGGGCTAAGAGGAAAATCAATGAGTTGGTTAAAGATTGTCCGATAGACATGAATGGACTCAATAAAAAGGTGGATGTAAACATCATAACATTGGGTTCATATGATTGTCTAATTGGTATGGATTGGTTGGAGAAACATCATGATGTCTCAGATTGTTAAAACAAGACAATGACATGTCTTGATGAGGAAGGGAAGCAAGGCAAGATTCAAGGCATTCATTAATTAATTAAGTTGTTTTTTTTTATAATGTTTTAATTTTAATTTTTCAAATTGTTATTTTATAATTAGTTCTTGGGTTTATTATATTATTGGATTAATCAATACTTTTTAAATATTTATGTTGTTTATTATTTAAAAGGCTTATAAAAAGTTGTATTTTTTTAATGAGAGTATTTTAATATTGTTTTCAAATTATTTTTAAAAAATATTTAATTTCTAAAGATCTTAAGTAATGATTAATGAGTGTTTAGAAAAAATTTAATTTTTAGATTTATTGAATTAAAATTGTTTTTAATTTTAAAAATTAGGGTTTTCTTAAAGATGATTGTTCTAATTATTGTTCCTTTTTATTAAGGGGAGCCAAATTTCATTCAGTTCTAGGTCATTATCTCTATTAAGGTTGCTAGGGTTTCCTTGAATTTCAATCACTTCCCTGATGCGACATTTAAATAGGTGATCTTCCTTTGCTAGGATCTTTGTCTCTTCAAGGCGTACATGGTGTTTTGTTTTTAGTGAGTTTTCTGCTAAGTTTGATGTACGAATGCACCCATTCTTTATGTCGGCTCCATGTTCTTTAATTCTAATTTGAAAGGAGTGACCACTTTCGCCGATGTAGCACTTACCACATGAGCATTCAATCTTGTAAATTCCTTTGCATTTTTGCGGATCGAGTTTGTCTTTGACGGATCACATATTTTGTTTGATGGTTTCATGTGGTTTGAAGGAGGTCTTAATTTATTTTTTGCTGAGGACTCTAGCAATTTTGTTTGTTACTCCTTGGATGAAAGGGAGGCAGGCAGTGTTATTAGGGGTTTGGTTATCAGGGGGTTTGGGTGTTATGTTCATTTTTTCTTTTTCTTTATTGATTGCATTTTTAATGTAGTTGTTATTATATCCAATGTTTTTGAAAATGTTGGAGAGGTGATCTTTTTCTTTTTCAAAGTGTTCATTGTTAGATATTCTTATGGCTCTTGTGGCTAGGGTTCTAAGGACTCCCTAGCCACAAGAGCCATAAGAATCTCTGACAATGAACACTTTGAAAAAGAAAAATATCACCTCTCCAACATTTTCAAAAACATTGGATATAATAAAAAACACATTAAAAATGAAATCAATAAAGCCAAAGAAAAAATGAACATAACACTGAAACCCCCTAATAACCAAACCCCTAATAACACTGCCTGCCTCCCTTTCATCCGAGTAATAGAAAAAATTGCTAGAGTCCTCAGCAAAAAATAAATTAAGACCTCCTTCAAACCACATGAAACCATCAAACAAAATATGTGATCAGTCAAAGACAAACTCGATCTGCACAAATGCAAAGGAATTTACAAGATTGAATGCTCATGTGGTAAGTGCTACATCGGTGAAACTGGGCACTCCTTTCATATTAGAATTAAAGAACATGGAGCTGACATAAAGAATGGACGCATTCGTACATCAACCTTAGCAGAACACTCACTAAAAACAAAACACCATGTACACCTTGAAGAGACAAAGATTCTAGCAAAGGAAGATCACCTATTTAAACGTCGCATCAGGGAAGCGATTGAAATTCAAAGAAACCCTAGCAACCTTTATAGAGATAATGACCTAGAACTGAATGAAATTTGGCTCCCCTTAATAAAAAGGAACAATAATTAAAACAATCATCTTTAAGAAAACCCTAATTTTTAAAATTAAAAACAATTTTAATTCAATAAATCTAAAAATTAAAGTTTTTCTAAACACTCATTAATCATTACTTAAGATCTTTAGAAATTAAATATTTTTTAAAAATAATTTGAAAACAATATTAAAATACTCTCACTAAAAAATACAACTCTTTATAATCCTTTTAAATAATAAACAACATAAATATTTAAAAAGTATTGATTAATCCAATAATATAATAAACCCAAGAACTAATTATAAAATGACAATTTGAAAAATTAAAAATAAAACATTATAAAAATAAAAATAAAAATAAAATAAAACAAAAAAACCTAATTAATTAATGAATAATTAGGGTTCCTACCAGCCGACATTGAAGCTCTCCTCTATCCATTTAGCATTTATAGGAAACGTCTCTCTTAAATCATGATGCGGGCTTCTTGTCCTAAAGATGGATCCTGATATGGATCCTAAATGTCAACAATCCATCAATGAAATTGATTTCTCTATTGATTTGGTTCCAAGAGTTGCCCCAGTGTCTAAGACACCTTACAGAATGGGTACACTAGAACTAAAGAGTTGCAGATGCATCTCGAAGAACTTTTGAACAAGGGGTATATACACCCAAGTGTGTCACCTTGGGGAGCCCCAGTTCATTTTTTGAAGAAGAAGGATGGAACCTTAAGGTTCTGTATTGATTTCAGGCAACTTAATACGGTTACCATAAAGAATAAGTATCCTTTGAAACGAATTGATGTTTTGTTTAACCAAATGAAAGGCGAAAGAATATTTTTAAAGATTGACTTGAGATTAGGCTATCATCAAGTAGTAATAAAGGAAGAAGACATCAACAAGACAACATTCAGAACAAGATATGGGCATTATGAATTCACGATAGTGCCATTTGGGTTATCAAATGCCCCAGCAGTTTTTATGTGCATGATGAATGGAGTGTTCAGGGAGTACCTAGACAAGTTTGTGATTGTGTTCTTAGATGATATTGTTGGATTACTGAGAGGGGGGGTGAATCAGTAATAGAGCAATTTAACCATATAATCCAAGTATTATATTAATGAAGCATTATTATCGAATAACTGCAGAGTAAATAAGCAATGAACAAATGAACAATCATACACATACACAGTACACCAGTTTTTTACGTGGAAACCCAAATCGGGAGAAAACCACAGAATGCTTTTTCTTATATGTCTTGAAGAATTACATTCATTGGAAGCACCAACTTCCTTTGTTTTC
>JZKD02S0228234.1:180970-234717 GCA_000966675.3 Picea glauca | reverse complement strand
ACATTTAATAATGGTGTTGCAAGTTTTAAGAGAGCATAAATTGTATGCTAAGCTAAGTAAGTGCATATTTTACCAAAAGAAGATTCACTACTTGGGGAATATAATTTCAATAGAAAGGATAGAAGTTGATCCTGAGAATATAAAGGTCGTTAGAGGAAGGCCAATGCCAAAGAATGTGAGAAAGGTCATATCATTCATGGGTCTTTCCGGTTATTACTAAAGATTCATAAAAGGGTACTCAAGGATTGCAAGTCCAATCACTTCTTTGCAAAAGAAGGGAGTGAAATTTGAATGGAATTCCAAGTGTGAAGAGAGTTTTCGACAATTAAAGGAAATATTGACAAGTGCACCAATATTGAAGATTGTCGATCTAAATGAATATTTTTTTGTGTGCACCGATGCATGCAAGGAAGGACTTGGTGGAGTTCTCAATCAAAGGGACCATGTGGTATGTTATGAGTCCAAAAAATTAAAAGAGAATGAGAGGAATTATGCTACACATGACTTGGAATTAGTAGTGATTGTACATGCATTGAAAATGTGGAGGCATTACCTTATGGGTAAGAAGTTCGAGCCAAGAACAAACCACTATGGTATGAAACATTTTTTTTGGCATCCAACACTAAATGTCAGACAAACTAGATGGCTATAATTTCTCAGTGAATATGACTTCGGAATTAAGCACATAAAGGGAAAGGAAAATCAAGTGGCCAATACACTCAGCAGGATAGCTCATGAAGTGCATATAGAATCCATTAGCATGTATAGGACAGATCTGAAAGAAAAAAATTGCTGCAGCAACATATTCAAATCAAAATTATTTAAAAATAAAAGAGACATTACAACAAGGTAATTTTCAATAGAAATTCAATTCTTATGAGCTGAAAGAAGATGATATTCTCATGTAGAAAGGAAAAGTATATGTGCCTAACTCTAGTGATTTGAAAATGCATTTTTGGAGGAAATGCACAATGTGCCATATGTCAAGAACCCAATGTATCATAAAACAATTGTAGTTGTAAGAAGCCAATATTTGTGTCCAGGAATGAAGAAAGAAGTGACTAATTACATAGTCAGATGTTTAGAATGCCAAAAGGTAAAGACATAACATAGAAATCTAGTAGGTTTGATTCATCCATTGCCTATTCTAGAATGGAAGATGGATGTAGTTATAGTTGATTTTATTAGTAAGTTTCCTAGAACAGTGAAGCAACATGATTCCATCATGGTGGTGGTGGACAAATTGACTAAAGCAACACATTTTATTCCAGTAAAGACTACACACAAGGAAACAAATATTGCAGATATATACATGAAGGATGTTGTTAGGATACATGGAGTGCCTAAAGAAATAGTTTCATATAGAGATCCAAAGTTCACATCTAATTTTTGGAAAGGTTTGTTCAAAGGCTTTGGAACAAATTTAAATCTTAGTACAGTATATCATCTAGAGTCATATGGGAAAACATAAAGGACTAATAGGATAATTGAGGACATGCTTAGAATGTATGTGATGGATCAAACATCAAAGTGGGAAGATTATATTCATTTAGTTCAATTTGCCTACAATAATGGGTATCAAGCCTCATTGAAGATGCTCTGTTACATGTATATAAATTCCCTTTCTTGAACCACCTCTCGCCACCGATAGGGAGAGCACATGCTATATCAATAAAATGATTTTTTACATGGATGATTACATCCCCAACTTCTGTCTAGTATCCATCAAAGTTTTATGCAAAAATTAGAGCAATTTCTATATGGTGTCCATTGAAAGCACAAATGAAATCGCACCACTCACTCCTAATGAATATGTTCCTGATCTCTGGTATGGCTTCGAACAACTTGAAACCTGTTGGATTTTCCCTCTAAAGCTGCTAGCGCCCTCGTGTGGTATCATCATACCCTATATTCCTTTTGTTGATAATGGTGGCCAATACCATGCACTACTTAGGGTTCGCTCAATATCTCCAATGTGCATGACCATAAGGAGAGAAAGGCGTCTGTATGAATAGAGAAAAGGAAAACCAGTTTTCCCAAAAGCTTGGAATGAAAAGATGAAGGATAAGAAGGATCAAAGGAAGAAGAATTGTAAGCCACCATTTTTCAAGAATAATTTCCAAGAGAAACAACACAGTCAAGTCACCCAAAAAGACAACAAGGCTGGAGATTCATTTGGAAAAAGGCCAAGGCAGCAGTCAGTGCAATGTTGGGGATGTGGGGGAAATCAACTACATAAGGATTTCCCTCACAAAGGAGAAATAATGGGGATTGTCCACAACATTCAAGAGGCTAAAACAATGGAAGACATGTGAGGAAGCAAGCCAAGGATTTATGCATCCTTGGACAACAAGCAGGTGGAGTATTAGTTCCCCATGATTCAAGTGGAAGGTAAGATCAATAATGAGCCCATAGCAATTTTAATTCATTCAAGAGCTAGCCATAGTTACATAAATGCTAACATTGTTGAAATATTTCACTTGCAAAGAAGTAAGAAGAAATCTTGGTTAGTTCAGTTAGCCACGAGGGCTAAGAGGAAAATCAAAGAGTTGGTTAAAGATTGTCCGATAGACATGAATCGACTCAATACAAAGGTGGATGTAAACATCATACCATTGGGTTCATATGATTGTCTAATTGGTATGGATTGGTTGGAGAAACATCAGGATGTCCCAGATTGTTAAAACAAGACAATAACATGTCTTGATGAGGAAGGGAAACAAGGCAAGATTCAAGGCATTCAAAGAGTTGTAGCTATTAGAGAGATTTCAACCATTCATTTGAAGAAGAGCTCCAAGAAAGGATGTCAGATGGTTGCAGCCCATATGGAAGAGGAAGACAAAGACAAAGTGGAAAGCATTGAAAACCATCCAGTTTTGAGGGATTTTGAATATGTTTTTAGAGAAATTCCAGGACTACCACCAAAAAGAGACATTGATTTCTCTATTGATTTGGTTCTACGAGCTACCCCAGTGTCTAAGACACCTTATAGAATGGGTACACCAGAAATAAAGATTTGCATATGCATCTTGAAGAACTTTTGAATAAGGGGTATATATGCCCAAGTGTGTCACCTTGGGGAGCCCCAGTTCTTTTTGTGAAAAAGAAGGATGGAACCTTAAGGTTGTGTATTGATTTCAAGCAGCTTAATAAGGTTACCATAAAGAATAAGTATCCTTTGAAAAGAATTGATTATTTGTTTAGCCAACAAAAAGGTGCAAGAATATTTTTGAAGATTGACTTGAGATTAGGCTATCATCAAGTAAGAATAAAGGAAGAATACATCAACAAGACAACATTCAGAACAAGATATGGGCATTATGAATTCACGATAGTGCCATTTGGGCTATCAAATGCCCTAGCAGTTTTTATGTGCATGATGAATGGAGTGTTCAGGGAGTACCTGGACAAGTTTGTGATTGTGTTCTTAGATGATATCCTCGTCTATTCTAAATCAAAAGAAGAACATGATAAACATTTATTAATGGTGTTACAAGTTTTATAAGAGCATAAATTGCATGCTAAGCTAAGCAAGTTCATATTTTACCAAAAGAAGATTTACTACATGGGGAATATAATTTTAATAGCAGGGATAGAAGTGTATCCTGAGAATATAGAGGTCGTTAGAGGAAGGCCAATGCCAAAGAATCTAACAAAGGTCATATCATTCATGGGTCTTTTCGGTTATTACTGAAGATTCATAAAAGGGTTCTCAAGGATTGCAAGTCCAATCACTTCTTTGCAAAAGAAGGGAGTGAAATTTGAATGGAATTCCAAGTGTGAAGAGAGTTTTCGACAGTTAAAGGAAATATTGACAAGTGCACCAATATTGAAGATTGTCGATCCAAATGAATATTTTTTTGTGTGCACCGATGCATGCAAGGAAGGACTTGGTGTAGTTATCAATCAAAGGGACCATGTTGTATGTTATGAGTCCAAAAAGTTAAAAGAGAATGACAGGAATTATGCTACACATGACTTGGAATTAGCAGCGATTGTACATGCATTGAAAATGTGGATGCATTACCTTATGAGTAAGAAGTTCAAGCCAAGAACAGACCACTATGGTCTGAAACATTTTTTTGGGAAGCCAACACTAAATGTCAGACAAACTAGATGGCTATAATTTCTGAGTGAATATGACTTCAAAATTAAGCACATAAAGGGAAAGGAAAATCAAGTGGCCAATACACTCAGCAGGATAGGTCATGAAGTGCATATAGAATCCATTAGCATGTACAGGATAGATCTGAAAGAAAAAATTGTTACAGCAACATATTCAAATCAAAATTATTTAAAAATAAAAGAGAGATTACAGCAAGGTAATTTTCAGTAGAAATTCAATTCTTATGAGCTGAAAGAAGATGATATTCTCATGTAGAAAGAAAAAGTATATGTGCCTAACTCTAGTGATCTGAAAATGAAGTTTTGGAGGAAATGCACAACGTGCCATATGTCAAGAACCCAATATATCATAAAACAATTGCAGTTGTAAGAAGCCAATATTTGTGTCCAGGAATGAAGAAAGAAGTGACTAATTACATAGCCAGATGTCTAGAATGCCAAAAGGTAAAGACATAACATAGACATCCAATAGGTTTGATACATCCATTGCCCATTCTAGAATGGGAGATGGATGTAGTTACAATTGATTTTATTAGTAAGTTTCCCAGAACAATGAAGCAACATGATTCCATCATGGTGGTGGTGGACAAATTGACTAAAGCAACACATTTTATTCTAGGAAAGACTACACACAAGGCAAAAAATATTGCAGATATATACATGAAGGACGTTGCTAGGGTCCTAACCCACACATAGGTAGAATAATATATTCAGATGTAATAAAGGTCAATATTAATAAGGCCTTTCAATAAAATAGAAAAAGGCAAATGTAAGAAGACCTAATAGAAGCTTCCACTTCTAGAAGGATCTTCCTCTAGATGCTTCTTTTGTTAGACATATTTAGTATAAATAGGAGTCGAGGGTATGAGAACCCTAGCTTGTAGATTATTGTAATAGAGCGTTTTTTGACTGGAGGTTTCCCCCTTGAAGAGGCTCGTGAACATTGCTTTCTAAATCAAAGTGTTATTTCTGTTGTTGTTCTTATATCATTTATGTGTTATTGTGGAGATTATGTTGGTTATATTACTGTTATTCTGCCATTTCTATCATTTTATTTATGTTCTACATACTTTTATATCTGGTATATTACAAGTGGTATCAGAGCACTTTCCTTGGCAAAAATTGTGGGTAAATTTTTTTTCAGGGTAGAGACGTATTCCGACGTCTTTAAGCCATAAAGATATGTCGTTACGCGCATAAACCCATGGTTGAGGGATCCATACACATAGGAAATACAAGTGGTTCTTAAGCGCACATCTGTTGGCCACCCTTGTAACCCCTGTTGGTACCCCTTCGAGTGGTAGCACATCAGACAACACCTATGTACAGATCGACCTAGATTTTTGGAAGCCCTCTTTAGATAAACCGATCGGTCACCTAACTTATATAGTGCCATCAAGAATAGCACTCAGGAAGATACTCTCTAGTACCTGGGTAGTCGGGTAGTATAGCTAAGGGTACGGTCTATCCTCCTTAGTTAGTGCCCTGAGATATTGGGCCGAGTACTACTGTTGGACCCCGCACGTATATCAGAGAGCTATAGCACAGGGAAAACCCTTTTCTGTAGAACTCGTGAATACCTAACCCTTGGGGGTGAAAAACCTAAACAAATTAAAAAAGACAAGCTCTATTATCGCGCAAGTGTGTTCGGGTTGCCAAACCACTACACTTTTCTTTCTGGTTAAGCATTTGGGGATTTCATCTCTGCAGTATTCTTCAGACCAAGACCTATTTAACCATTATTTGAGACCTATTCCATTGGATTCACCTCTTCTCCCTTATCACCTTCATACATATCATTTTTCAGCAAAAATTTCTGAACCCACTCGCCCCTTTTCAGTTCCCTCATCCTCATGGCCCATACCCGTAGCCAAGAATTGGAAGCTCACTTCAATACCTTGCAATATAGTCTCACCATGACCTAAGAAGAATTGAAACAACTCAGTGCCAATTTTGAAACCATCAATACAACCATGCAGTCCTCAGTGGAGGAAGTCAAACAAGAACTGACCACCTAGCTTAAATCTGTCTTTCAATCACTCTGCACCAAACTGAATATCCCTACAGATAACCCTTCCTTTGACTCACCTCCCCATATTGAAGGTGAACATTCCTATCATTCCCATAACTTTCAGCGCCATCACTTTCAACATGATTTATGCCTTCCGCGGGTGGATGTGACCAAATTTGATGGCTTGGACCCCACTAGTTTGGTAACCCAAATGGAACATTATTTCTCTTTATATGGCATTACAGATGATTTGGCCAAACTCCGGTATGGTTTTCTCCATCTAGATCAAGAACGTTAGCAATGGTGGCAATGGATAAAAACTTCCTGTCAAGGGTATATTGCTTGGACACACTTTGTGGCTGAGCTTTATGAACGCTTTGACACTGACACCAACCATTTGGGTCATTTGACAAAGTCAAAACAATCAGAAATAGTGAAAGACTTTATAGTTTCCTTTGAGTGCCTGGCTTTTCGAACAGAGGGCATGACCGATGCCTTTTTTTGAGAATGTCTTATCAGTGGCCTCAAGGATGAGATTCAGGCCCATGTCCTCATGGCTTGACCATTGAGTTGGATGGAGGCTACTAAAATACCTAAAGAAGCACAACAGGTTGTATCTTCTCAAAACCGCAAACCCTCTTTTATCCCTCGCCCTAAAACTGTAAATCCCACTACTCCCTCCGCCCCATTAAAGATCCAAAAACTAACCAGGGATGAAATGGATGAATGCCAACTCAAAGGCCTTTTTTATAACTGTTATGAAAAATATTTCCCGGGCCACAAATGTAAGGAAAAAAATCTTTTTATGGCCATCTCCGAGGATATTTCAGAAGAGGATGTTGAATCTTCCCTTGTGTCTGAGTCACCCCAAACCACTGACATAACCTCTCCCTCAAACCCTCCTGAAGTAGAACCATTCATTTCCCCCGATCCTCTCATTGGCTTCTCTACTCCCCAAACCCTCAAGTTAATCGGTTACATCAAGCATCGAAAGGTCATCATTTTGGTTGATAGTGGAAGCACCCATAATTTTATTTATCACCGCATTGCCCAAGAAACTCATTGCTACATCCATGTCATCAACAATTTCCAAATCATGATTGCCAATGGTGGTTCCATGAAATGTGGTGGGTGTTGTGAAAATGTGTGTCTCCAAATCGGTGGCTACCACCTAAAATCCCATATGTTTGCTATCGACATGGGTGGTTGTGACATTGTGTTGGGTGCAAAGTGGCTAAGAAATTTGGGTCCCATTCTCATGGATTTTAAGGAATTAACCATGCAATTCGACCAGGAGGGCCACCAATATAAATTCCAAGGAATCACTGTGGGTTCACCTGAGATCATTAGTTCCCATCGCATGGAAAAGATGCTCAAAAAAGGTCATTCTAGTGTTATTGCCCAACTCCACGCCATATAAGCAACATAGACACCCTCGGTGTCGCAAGACCTCCAAGCCCTCCTTTCTAAACATCAAATGGCATTTTCCACTCCCCAAGGACTCCCTCCTTCCCATGGTGTTCATGATCATTCCATTCCCCTTATACCCGGAAACCTTCCTCCCAATATCCGTCCATATCACCACCCCTTTTCACAAAAAAATGAAATTGAGAAAATGGTCCAGGAACTCCTTAATGCAGGCATTATCCGCCCTAGTATGAGCCCCTACTCTTCTCCTGTATTCATGGTCCTACAGAAAGAAGGTTCTTGGCGAATGTGTCCTGACTTCCATGCCCTCAACAAACTGACCATTAAAGACAAATTTCTCATTCCTGTCATTGATGACCTCCTGGATGAATTGAGTGGCACCCAATTCTTTACTAAACTTGATCTTCGCTCAGGCTACCACTAGATACGTATGAAAGAGGTATACATTCCCAAGACTGCCTTTAGAACTCATGAGGGACACTATGAGTTTTTGGTCATGCCCTTTGGCTTGTGTAATGCCCCCTCCACCTTCCAAAGCCTCATGAATCATGTCTTCCATCCTTTTCTCCATCATTTTGTCTTAGTTTTCTTTGATGATATCCTCATCTATAGAAAAACATGGACAAACCATCTTACTCATGTGGATCGAGTTCTCCATCTACTCTCTTAGCACCAACTTTTCCTGAAACAGTCTAAATGTGCTTTTGGCGCCTCAGAAGTAGAATACTTGAGTCATCTGGTTGGCAAAGATGGTGTCAGGGTGGATCCGAAAAAGATTGAAGCTATGCAAGACTGGCCACACCCAAAGAATCTCAAAAGCTTGTGTGGATTTCTGGGCTTAACAAAGTATTATTGCAAGTTTGTTAAGAATTATGGAAAGATTGCAGCACCTCTCACTACTCTCCTAAAAAAGAACTCTTTCACCTGGACTCTAGCCACTGCTCAAGATTTTCAAACCTTGAAGATGGCCATGTGCACCACTCCAGTTCGGCCCTTCCTAATTTCACAAAGACCTTTGTGCTGGAATGTGATGCCTCAGGGAAAGGAATTGGTGTTTTCCTTATGCAAGAGGGTCGACCTCTGACCTTTACCAGCAAGCAACTATCTAAAAGGAATATGGGCAAATCCATCTATGAAAATTAAATGTTGGCTATTATGCATGTCATTGATCTGTGGTGCCCTTATCTATTGGGGTAAGGTTTCCAAATTAAGACAGACCATCAAAGCCTCAAGTATTTTCTAGAACAATGCATTTCCTCCCCGGAGCAACAAAAATGGGTGACTAAGCTCTTTGGATATGATTATGAGATCATTTACAAAAAAGGAAAAGAAAATGTGGTGGTGGATGCACTTTCACAAAAATATGAATATGAAGGATCCCTTTTTTCTCTTTCCTTCATTGTACCAAATTGGCTCCAAGCCGTTCGCCAGGAATGGCTACAAGATTCCAAAAGTTCGCATCTGATCTAGCAATTGTAGTCCAAAGCTCCAACTCCCTCAAGGTACTCTTGGCTCCATGATGAGCTTCAATACAAAGTTCATTTGTATTTAAGTAAACAATCAAAGCTTAAATCCACGGTACTTTCTGAGCTTCATGCTACACCCACAGCAGGGCACTCAGGGTTCACCAAAACCTATGACAAGGTCAAACGTTCTTTTTTCTGGGATGGTATGAAACAGGACATCCGTAATTTTGTCCCTGAATGTGATGTGTGTCAATGCAACAAGGGAGAAACAATCAAATCTTCGGGCACACTAAAACTGCTTCCGATCCCACCTACTATTTGGAAGGATATCTCTATTCAATTTATTACCGACTTACCCAAATCAGGAAATAAATCAGTCATAATGGTGGTTGTTGATCGCCTTTCCAAGTATGGTCATTTCTGCGCTCTTCGACACCCATTTACAGCATCCACGGTGGCTCAAATTTTCATGGACCAGGTCTTCAAGCTTCATGGCATGCCACACTCTATTGTTTCTGATCGTGACCCAACTTTTACAAGCAATTTTTGGCAAGAATTGTTCAAGCTACAGGGCACCCAATTGCATCTCACACAACTTATCATCCCTAAACTGATGGTCAAATGGAAGTTGTCAACAAGTGTTTGGAAACATATCTGAGGTTTTTTGCCTCTGAAAAGAAAAATCAGTGGGCTCAATGGTTACCCCTAGCTGAATGGTGGTACAACACTTCCTACCATATAGCTACACGCATGACTCCTTTTGAAGTGGTATATGGATAGAAGCCACCTTCAGTTCTCTCATACTTACCGGGTACCTCGAAGGTCCATGCGGTTGAAAAAACACTTACCGTTTGAGAGACTATTCTCTATACCCTCAAAGATAACTTGGTCATGGTACAGAATCGCATGAAGAAACAAGTAGATCAAGGTCGCTCTGAATGCCAATTTGCAGAAGGGGATCAAGTGTTTCTGCGACTGCAACTGTACAAGCAAAATTCCCTCAAAGACGAGCATTGTCAGAAGCTAGCACCCAAATTTTATGGTCCTTATATAGTTATCAAGCATGTGGGACAAGTAGCCTATCAGTTAGATCTGCCCAGTCAATCGAAGCTACATCCTGTTTTTCATCTTTCATGCTTAAAGAAGGTGATTGGAACTAGGTGCCAAATTCAAACCAACCTGCCCAAGTTAGCTGAAGAAGGATCCATTTGGCTATAGCCAGAAGCAGTTTTGGACCAGTGTGAGCATCGCCTATGTCAGAGAACCATCAAGGAAGTGCTAGTCCAGTGGAAAGATACAACTCCAACAGATGCCACTTGGGAACCAACTACCATTCTGCAACAATTTCCACATCTCAAACATTGAGGACAAGGTTGTTTTTAAGGGGGCAGACATGTTAAGGTCCTAACCCGTACATAGGTAGAATAATATATTCAGATGTAATAAAGGTCAATATTAATAAGGCCTTTCAATAAAATAGAATAAGGCGAATGTAAGAAGACCAAATAGAAGCTTCTGCTTCTAGAAGGATCTTCCTCTAGATGCTTCTTTAGATAGACATATTTAGTATAAATAGGAGTCGAGGGTATGAGAACCCTAGCTTGGAGATTATTGTAATATAGCGCTGCTCGACTGGAGGTTTCCCCCTCGAAGAGGCCCATGAACATTGCTTTATGAATCAAAGTGCTATTTTTGTTGTGGTTCTTATATCATTTATGTGTTATTGTGGAGATTATGTTGGTTATATTATTGTTATTCTGCCATTTCTAGCATTTTATTTATGTTTTGCATACTTTTATATCTGGTATATTATAGACATTGTTAGGATACATGGAGTGCCTAAATCAATAGTTTCATATAGAGATCCAAAGTTCACATCTAATTTTTGGAAAGGTTTGTTCAAAGGCTTTGGAACAAATTTAAATCTTAGTACAGTATATCATCCAGAGTCATATGGGAAAACATAAAGGACTAACAGGATAATTGGGGACATGCTTAGAATGTATGTGATGGATCAACCATCAAAGTGGGAAGATTATATTCATTTAGTTCAATTTGCCTACAATAATGGGTATCAAGCCTCATTGAAGATGCTTTGTTACATGTATATAACTTCGCTTTCTTGAACCACCTCTCGCCATCGATGGGAAGAGAACATGCTATATCAATAAAATGATTTGTTACATGGATGATTACATCCCCAAATTGTGTCTGGTATCCATTAGAGTTTTGTGCAAAAGTTAGAGCAATTTATGTATGGTGTCCATTGAAAGCACAAATGAAATCCTACCACTCACCCCTGATGAATATGTCCCTGATCTCTGGTAGGGCTTCGAACAACTTGAACCTTGTTGGCTTTTCCCTCTGAAGTTGTTAGCGCCCTCGTGTGGTATCATCATACCCTATCTTCCCTTTGTTGACAATGGTGGCCAATACCATGCACCACTTAGAGTTCGCTCAATATCTACAATGAAAACTGCACGGGGAAACAATGTGCACGATTTCAAGGGTAATAGGAAACATGAACGCGATTTGGGTGTCAATGGACTTTAATCAAACTTTAAAATATGTTTAAGTCATGAAAACTCATAAAACCAGAGTTTGTCTGTTGATTGCAAGAATGTTGGCATTCTTCCAATCAACACTTTTACACATGTAAACCTAGGTTAACTCTTTTGTGATGCATCAGTGATATAAAACATGGTGATAGGACTTGTCCAAACATTCTTGAAATCAACACTTTTACACGTAAAGGCATAGGTTAATCTTTTGTGATCCATCATTGATAATAAAACATAGTGATAGGACTTGTCCAAACTCAAATAAAGACCTGACTCAACCTTATAGAAAGCAAAAAAACTAACATTAAACAAAAACGGGAAGACATAAAACAAAATAACTTAACACACAATGAAGAAGAAAGACTAACTAAGAGCTAGGTTGATAGATGAATAGGTTGTTTTCATGAGTAGAAGGGAGAGGTGCAGGCCTAGGATATAACAACAACCATGTGGTGGGATCAACTTAAGCAATCCAAGAACCTTGATGAGAAAATAATCCCATGGAGGCAGTTCAAAGGATATTTCCAAGACAAATATTTGTCTGAGCATTACTATGAGAAAGATGAAAGAGTTCTTTGAACTGAAGTTGGGAACCATGAAAATGGAGGAATATGAGAAGCGGCTCTTTGAATTGTTGAAGTATGTTTCCCTCATCAAGGATGAGAAAGTCAAAATCCAAGGATTTCTAAGTGGGTTACCCTCTTTCTACAGTGATAAGATTCAATATGACAACCCCGAAACCTTGGAGGACACCATAAGGAGAGAAAGACGTCTATATGAACAAAGCAAAGGAAGACCAGTTTTCCCAAAATCTTGGAATGACAAGATGAAGGATAAGAAGGATCAAAGGCAGAAGAATTGTAAGCCACCCTTTTTCAGGAACAATTTCCAAGCGAATAAACACGATCAAGTCACCCAAAAAGAAGACAAGACTACAGATTCATTTGGAAAAAGGCCAAGGCAGCAGTCGGTGCAATGTTGGGGATGTGGGGGAAATCATCTACATAAGGATTTCTCTCACAAAAGAGAAAGAACGGGGACTGTCCAAAATGTTCAAGAGGCTAAAACAATGGAATACATGTGATGAATCAAGCCAAGGATTTATGTATCCTTGGACAATAAGCAGGTAGAGTATCAATTCCCCGTGACTGAAGTGGAAGGTAAGATCAATAATGAGCCCATGGAAATTTTAATTGATTCAAGAGCTAGCTGATGCAGGCGCTTTGCACGTAACTCCCCACAGGGTCTCTTACATGACCTCCTGCTCACAGGATCATTCTATTTCCCTCTGTAGAGCCGAAGCGGCTCATTACATTCCCTCGGGAATCATTGCTGCAAATACCCGATCCACAGGTCCATTAATTCCACCCTACGTCCTCTAGCACTTGACCGTGGTTATCCCCGAATCTATATCGAGATTTCAAGAGGTTTCATTGATATCGCTGTCAAGAGTCACTGTGCTCTCCAATCCCCATTTAGCGATGGCTCCTTTGTCACGCACTATCCCTCCTTGACTAGGCTCTTTGGTCCATACGACCATATACCATAAGACCGCAGCCTTATCTTCTCTCTATCGGGGTTTCAAGTTACAATTTCCTGATGAGCTCTCCTTTGCCCTTAGCTCCTCCTGGCTAGGCTCTGATCCATATGACCTACTCGTATATGACCGCAGCCATATTCTCCATCGGAGTTTCGACGTTTGCGGTGTCAATGTGCGCATGTACACGGGAATCGTGATTTTTCGATCCCCGACTTCCCCCAGATGCTTGACACGCATCTTCCCTACGGCTCTCTCCTCCTCCACTACTATGCTGACAGCTGTCCCCCACTGATTGGGGTTTCGCAGGTCGTGAATTCAAAATGTCTAAACATCATGTCCCCGGAATCTCCGATATCCTGATGGACAAAGTACCGACGGCGCCAATCCTTTGCCACCTGTCCTCCTGACACTTGGTGTGGCCCCACGCTCCTAGACCTTATCGGGAAATCACGTATCGCGATTCTATGATGCATGAAACCTTTGTGCTCGAGATCTCCAATATCCCAATTCCCGATATGTTGATGAAACCCTCCTGACGGTCTCCCCCGGTAGCGCTAGAAGATTGCTATGCATCCCTCTAATGAACGATCCCAATCTCATCGGGATTTCGGGACTTTCGATACCCCAATTCTCTTGTCCTCGGGAACTCCGATTCCCTGATTTTGTGACTCTTGTCCGATTCTTCACACCTGTCCCTCTGAACGGACGGCTCTCATGGTGTCGAGGTTTTCTCTTGGAATTTACCCGATACCTCATCCACGGGAATGTCGATTTCTCGATGTGCCAAACGTCGATGGTGGTGATGCTAGCCACGTGTCCTCTACCAACGAACGGCCAAGATCTGTATTCCTCTGTGCGCTCCTCCTCCTAAGGATAAACTGTGTGCACCTTCTCCTGATCTAATGGTTGTCGGGATTTCTATGTGAGATCCGACAGCTATCAGTCCTCCTCTCCTGTGCGCTTCTCTGGCACTCCTCTGCTGGACGTGAACTGCTTGACAATCCAAATATTTTCTCTCCACCCGATCCAACGGCTTCTATTGCTCCTCCTGAGGTTCCTGCGCATATAAGAACCCCGACCTTCCTAAGATTTCCTTTTTCTTTCGAACCCACAAAGGATTCTTCAGCTTCTGTGCCATTTGCAGGGCCTTTCGCACGTAAAGTGCTATCCCTTCTAAGCTTGTCTTCTTAAATCCTTAAAGGATTCTGATGTCTGCGCTCCTGCAGAGTCTCTTCGTGCACACGCTAGCGCTGTCTCTCCTGAGCTTCCTCGAGTGCTCAGATCCCTTGGGGATTTTTCCTTTCTTCTCCCTCAAAAGGAGAATAAGATGCCTTCCTGGCTCTCCTACTCAAGCAATCTAAATGGATGAGTTCCTTGGGTATTCAGTAACCCAGTAAAGGTCCCTCAATGGACTCTTTCTTTACACCCTAACTCAAAGAGTTCTCTCCTCCTTGTGCCTATCTATACCCTTTCTCAACGCCCTTCTGGCGAAGTCTCTTCTCCCACAGAACGTTCAGCAGTTCTGGGTCCTGGTGCACCTATGCACTTTGCTCGATGCCCACTTGGCAGAGCTCTACAAAATCCTCAGTGATTCTGGTTCCTTCTGTCTGAACTCACAATGCAGTTCCTTCCTCTATGTACTCCTTTCACAGGCTCAATGCCCACCTGGCAGAGCTCCTCAGAATCCTCAGTGATTCTGGTATTCCCTTAAGAACTCATAGCATAGTTCTTTCTCTCTGTGCACCACTGTACACACGCTCGATGCCCACTTGGCAGAGCTTCTCACAGAATCCTCAGTGATTCTGTTAGCAACTGTGTCTCAGCTACACAGCCTTGCCTCTTGAGGTGTTCAACAACCTCAAAGTTCTTCTTCCTGAGTTGATGATTCCAGTCCTGTGCCTCATCATGTCTCTGTCTGACTCCTCAGAGTTCAGAAGTGAAACCTCTGTGCACGGCCATCAGAACCTCAACGTTCTGTCACACCCTCCTGGTGTGAAGCCTCAAAGACCTTCAACCTAAAATCAAACAAACCCCTACAAAATGCATCCATATAACATATACATTCACCACATAAACAAGGAACACACACAGACATGCATATATGACAGAATAATACAGGAAAAACTGCTTTGTTTATATTAATGGCAAATGCTTGTAATTACAAGGTGTTCCCGAGCTCTCTCTCTCTCCCTAACTCTTCTCTTCTTCTCTACATGCATACTAACTCAAAATGAGATCTGAATATCTCTTTTACCTGAGGGGCCTTAGCGCTTCCCTCCAGGATTTACCTACTCTATTAAATTACATTCAATGGCTGTCTAGTCCAGCATCTAGATCTAGATCTCATCCATGACACACATTAAATGCCTATCTTATCTACAGACTGTGCAAAGGCATGGATTCTATGGCTCAACAGCCTAAGACATTTAATTACATTCAATTTGAAATTTAAAATGAGGCTGCACCTCACTTTCAGCACATGAATGCATGCGTGCTGATGTGGCTGGCTGGCTGGCTGGCTGCATGGAGAGATGCTCCTGCATCATACTCCACAGCTACAAAAATTCATGAGCTCCTGCTCATGTGCTTCCCCTATAGCTGTTGGAAATCCTCCTGGATCCCAAATAAGTCTTTGGAGCTTTCCATCCGCTCCAATCTGTTGTTGTTGCTACTGCTGTGTTGTTGTTGTTGCTTCTTCTCTTCTACTCAGCATCTCCCTGCTGGAAGTGTCTGCTGATTTCAACATCAGCTCCCTGATGTCCTTGATCACTTCGTCCAGCTGCTCCAGTGGTTGTCTCTTCTCTTGCAGTCTCCTCAACTGCAAAACTTTTTGGTCATTGGGAAGATCACTATGATCCCCCATGCCTTCTTGATCAGTTTCCAACTTCACTTGTTGGATGTGTACTCCCTGCACTTTTACCCTTTCTTCCAGGGCTTCAATCTATTCCCACAAATCAAAAAAACATATGTTGTCTGTGTCTTCTTCATCTGCTGCTGCAAGCTCCCATGTTGTATTCTTTTCAGCTTCATCACTGAAAATATCGAGCCACTCCTTGGAATGCTCGTTTCCCTCTTCTGCTCCTACTGTAAACTCCCATGCTACAGCTCTTTAGCTCGCTGGCTAAAATCATTGAGTCATTCCTCAGAACGCTCATTCTTCCCTTCATCCGCTTGGGCAGTCTCAAAGGTTTGCTCCAATTCCTCCTCAACAGTCATTATTAGTTGTGACTATTCTGCTGTTGTTGCTGCACCTGCAATACAACTTTCTACCTCCTCCTGGGCACATGGTAGGAATATCTATATTCCCCCAACCATCAGAATATCATTCTGATCTTTCACCTCTGTCAGCTGCACTTTCCAATCCAAATTAATCTCTAAATTTATGATACTATCAGACAGTCTCATCTTCTCTGTCAGCTCCTCTGGCTAATCCAAATTCATTTGTTCACCCCTGCCCACCTGGCAATATGGGATGCTTCCACTGCTTCCCTGGAAGACCATGAGATCAATCAATCCCATCTTCATCAGTACTCCTTGCTGAATTGAACTCTTCATCAAGTCCATGAGACCTTCATATGGCCTCGCATTCTCATCTCTACCCCCCTAGCAGTCTCCGAGATCCCTCAGTGATCTCTTATCATTGCCCAGCTAGCAATGTGAAATTCCCTCACTGTCCTCCTGACAGTCCATGAGATCTTCAACCGACCTCACCTTGTTGCCCTCCTGGAAATATGGAATTTATTTTTCTCTTCCCTCCTAGCAGTTCTTGAGATCATCAGTCGATCTCATCTCTGTTCCCTTGCCCATCTGGTAAATTGGAAACCTTCCACTGCCCTCCAAGCAGTCTATGAGATCCTCAAATGATCCCAATTTATCTTCTTCATCATCCCAATCATCGAGACCCTTTCCAGTCTCTGGCCAACATTGATCAATCGTCTCTTCCTCTGTGGCCTTGAGGTTTTTAGCATACCTCAACCATCTCTTTAACAGCCTACGCTGTCTCATGACCATCAGCTCCCTGACTGGCCATTTTGCCTTCGGCTTCTGCATGGGCCATTCACACACCCATCTCAGCTTTTTATTTTGCTGCATCTTCATTTCGAGCTCCTCCATCTCTCGCTTGATGTCAGCGAGCTCTTTATCCATTTCTGTTGCGCTCATCAGCTTTGGGTTCTTCTTTTCAGCATGCTTATGGCCTCCAGTAGCCATCTTGTTGTCCCTATCTGCCTCCTTGGCAAACCTGCTGTTGTCACTCTGCATCTTGAGTGTGTCCAGTTTCATTCTTTAGTCCTGCTAACTGTCTATGGACCGCTGCCTACCTGCAAACAAGTCCTTACAGAGTCCTCAGTAACTTTGTTTTCCTTTGCTTCCTCTTGCTTCACCTGAAATATACAGATGAAGTTCCAACTCTGATACCACCTGATGCAGGCGCTTCGCACGTAACACCCCACAGGATCTCTTACATGACCTCCTACTCACAGGATCATTCTGTAGAGCCGAAGCGGCTCATTAGATTCCTTCGGGAATCATTGATGCAAATACCCGATCCACGGGTTTTTTAATTCCACCCCACGGCCTTCGGCACTTGACCGTGGTTATCCCCGACTCTCTATCGGGATTTCAAGGGGTTTCGCTAATCTCATTGTCGAGAGTCATTGTTCTCTCCAGTCCCCGATTACCGGTGGCTCGTTTTTCACGCACTAGCCCTCCTTGACTAGGCTCTTTGGTCCATACGACCATATACCATAAGACCGCAGCCTTATCTTCTCTCTATCGGGGTTTCAAGTTACAATTTCTTGATGAGCTCTCCTTTTCCCTTAGCTCCTCCTGGCTAGGCTCTGATCCATATGACCTACTCGTATATGACCGCAGCCATATTCTCCATCAGAGTTTCGGTGTTTGTGGTGTCAATGTGCGCATGTACATGGGAATCGCAATTTTCCAATCCCCGAATTCCCTCAGATGCTTGACACGCATCTTCCCTATGGCTCTATCCTCCTCCCCTGCTATGCTGACAGTTGTCCCCCACTGATCGGGGTTTCATGGGTCGCGAATTCAAAATGTCTAAACATCATGTCCCTGGAATCTCCGATATCCCGATGGACAAAGTGCCGATGGCGTCGATCCTTTGCCACCTGTCCTCCTGACACTCAGTGTGGCCCCACGCTCCTAGACTTTATCGACAAATCGCGTATCATGATTCTGCGATGCATGAAACCTTTGTGCTCGGGATCTCTGATATCCCGATTCCCGATATGTTGATGAAACCCTCCTGACGGTCTCCCCCAGTAACGCTAGAATATTTCCACGCGTCCCTCTAACGGACGATCCCAATCTCATCGGGATTTCGAGACTTCTGATACCCCGATTCTCTTGTCCTCGGGAACTCCGATTCCCTGATTTTGCGACTCTCGTCCGATTCTTGACACCTGTCCCTCTGAACGGAGGGCTCTGATGGTGTCGGGGTTTTCTCTTGGAATTTACCCGATACCTCGTCCACGGGAATGTCGATTTCCCGATGCGCCAAACGTCGATGGTGGTGATGCTCGCCACGTGTCCTCTGCCAACGGATGGCTCAGATATATATTCCTCTGTACACTCTTCCTCCTAAGGCTAAAATGTGCGCACCTTCTCCCGATCTAACGGCTGTCGAGATTTCTATGTGAGATCTGACGGCTATCGGTCCTCCTCTCCTGTGCGCTTCTCTAACGCTCCTCTGCTGGACGTGAACTGCTCGAAAGTCCAGATATTTTCTCTCCGCCCGATCCGACGGATCCTATTTCTCCTCCTGAGGTTCCTGCGCATATAAGAACGCCAACCTTCCTGAGCTTTCCTTTTTCTTTCGAACCCACAAAGGATTCTTCATCTTCCGTGCCACTTGCAGGGCCTTTCGCACGTAAAGTGCTATCCCTTCTGAGCTTGTTCTTCTTGAATCCTTAAAGGATTCTGACGTCTGCGCTCCTGTAGAGTCTCTTCATGCACATGCTAGCGCTGTCTCTTCTGAGCTTCCTCGAGTGCTCAGATCCCTTGGGGATTTTTCCTTTCTTCTCCCTCAAAAGGAGAATAAGATGCCTTCCTGGATCTCCTACTCAAGCAATCTAAATGGTTGAGTTCCTTGGGTATTAAGTAACCCAGTAAAGGTCCCTCAATATACTCTTTCTTTACTCCCGAACTCAAAGAGTTCTCTCCTCCTTGTGCCTATCTGCACCCTTTCTCAACGCCCTTCTGGCAGAGTCTCTTCTCCCATAGAACGTTCAGCAGTTCTGGGTCCTGGTGCACCTATGCACTTCGCTCGATGCCCATCTGGCAGAGCTCTATAGAATCCTCAGTGATTCTAGTTCCTTCTGTCTGAACTCACAATGCAATTCCTTCCTCTGTGTACTCCTTGCACAGGCTCAATGCCCACCTGGCAGAGCTCCTCAGAATCCTCAGTGATTCTGGTATTCCCTTAAGAACTCATAGCATAGTTATTTCTCTCTGTGCACCACGGTACACACGCTCGATGCCCACTTGGCAGAGCTTCTCACAGAATCCTCGGTGATTCTGTTAGCAACTGTGTCTCAGCTACACAGCCTTACCTCTTGAGGTGTTCAGTGACCTCAAATGTCTTCTTCCTGAGTTGATGATTCCAGTCCTGTGCCTCAGCACGTCTCTATCTGACTCCTCAGAGTTCAGAAGTGCAACCTCTGTGCATGGCCATTAGAACCTCAACGTTCTGTCACACCCTCCTGGTGTGAAGCCTCAAAGACCTTCAACCTGAAATCAAACAAACCCCTACAGAATGCATCCATATAACATATACATTCACCACATAAACAAGGAACACACACAGACATGCATATATGACATAATAATGCAGGAAAAAGTACTCTGTTTATATTAATGGCAAATGCCTGTAATTACAAGGTGTTCCCGAGCTCTCTCTCTCCCTGGCTCTTCTCTTCTGCTCTACGTGCATACTAACTCAAAATGAGATCTGAATATCTCTTTTACCTGAGGGGCCTTAGCGCTTCCCTCCAGGATTTACCTACTCTATTAAATTACATTCAATGGTTGTCTAGTCCAACGTCTGGATCTAGATCTCAGCCGTGACACACAATAAATGCCTATCTTATCTACAACCTACGCAAAGGCATGGCTTCTATGGCTCAACATCCTAAGACATTTAATTACATTCAATTTGAAATTTAAAATGAGGCTGCGCCTCCCTTTCAGCACATGAATGCATGCACGCTAATGTGGCTAGCTGGCTGGCTGGCTGCATGGAGAGATTCTTCTGCATCACTAGCCATAGTTACATAAATGCTAACATTGTTGAAAGATTTCACTTGCAAAGAAGTAAGCATAAGAAATCTTGGTTAGTTCAGTTAGTCATAAGGGCTAAGAGGAAAATCAATGAGTTGGTTAAAGATTTTCCGATAGACATGAATGGACTCAATACAAAGGTGGATGTAAACATCATAGCATCGGGTTCATATGATTGTCTAATTGGTATGGATTGGTTGGAGAAACATCATGATGTCCCGGATTGTTAAAACAAGACAATGACATGACTTGATGAGGAAGAGAAGCAAGGCAAGATTCAAGGCATTCAAAGAGTTGTAGCTATTAGAGAGATTTCAACTATTCATTTGAAGAAGAGCTCCAGGAAAGGATGTCATATGGTTGCAGTCATTATGGAAGAGGAATCTAAAGACAAAGTGGCAAGCATTGAATACCATCTGGTTTTGAGGGATTTTGAATACGTTTTTAGAGAAATTATGGGACTACCACCAAAAATAGACATTGATTTCTCTATTGATTTGGTTCCATGAGCTTCCCCAGTGTCTAAAACACCTTAAAGAATGGGTACGCCAGAAATAAAGAGTTGTGGATGCATATTGAAGAACTTTTGAAGAAGGGGTATATATGCCCAAGTGTGTCACCTTGGGGAGCCCCAGTTCATTTTGTGAAGAAGAAGGATGGAACCTTAAGGTTGTGTATTGATTTCAGGCAGCTTAATAAGGTTACCATAAAGAATAAGTATCCTTTGACAAGAATTGATGATTTGTTTAACCAGCTAAAAGGTTCAAGAATATTTTTCAAGATTGACTTGAGATTAGGCTATCATCATGTAAGAATAAAGGAATAATACATCAACAAGACAACATTCAGAACAAGATATGGGCATTATGAATTCACTGTAGTGCCATTTGGCCTATCAAACGCCCTAGCAGTTTTTATGTGCATGATGAATGGAGTGTTCAGGGAGTACCTGGACAAGTTTGTGATTGTGTTCTTAGATGATATCCTTGTCTATTCTAAATCAAAAGAAGAACGTGAGAAACATTTAATAATGGTGTTGCAAGTTTTAAGAGAGCGTAAATTGTATGCTATGCTAAGTAAGTGCATATTTTACCAAAAGAAGATTCACTCCTTGGGGAATATAATTTCAATAGCAGGGATATAAGTTGATCCTGAGAATATAGAGGTCATTAGAGGAAGGCCAACGCCAAAGAATTTGACAAAGGTCATATCATTCATGGGTCTTTCTGGTTATTACCAAAGATTCATAAAAGGGTTCTCAAGGATTGCAAGTCCAATCACTTCTTTGCAAAAGAAGGGAGTGAAATTTGAATGGAATTCCAAGTGTGAAGAGAGTTTTCGACAGTTAAGGGAAATATTGACAAGTGCACCAATATTGAAGATTGTCGATCCAAATAAATATTTTGTTGTGTGCACCGATGCATGCAAGGAAGGACTTGGTGGAGTTATCAATCAAAGGGACCATGTGGTATGTTATGAGTCCAAAATATTAAAAGAGAATGAGAGGAATTATGCTACACGTGACTTGGAATTAACAGCGATAGTACATGCATTGAAAATGTGAAGGAATTACCTTATGGGTAAGAAGTTCGAGCCAAGAATAGACCACTACAGTCTGAAACATTTTTTTGGGCAGCCAACACTAAATGTCACACAAACTAGATGGCTATAATTTATGAGTGAGTATGACTTCGAAATTAAGCACATAAAGGGAAAGTAAAATCAAGTGGCCAATACACTCAGCAGGATAGCTCATGAAGTGCATATAGAATCCATTAGCATGTATAGGACAAATTTGAAAGAAAAAATTGTTGCAACAACAAATTCAAATCAAAATTATTTAAAAATAAAAGAGACATTACAACAAGGTAATTTTCAATAGAAATTCAATTCTTATGAGCTGAAAGAAGATGAGATTCTCATGTAGAAAGTAAAAGTATATGTGCCTAACCCTAGTGATCTGAAAATGCAGTTTTGGAGGAAATGCAGAATGTGCCATATGTCAAGAACCCAGTATATCATAAAACATTTGCAGTTGTAAGAAGCCAATATTTTTGTCCAGGAATGAAGAAAGAAGTGAATAATTACATAGCCAGATGTGTATAATGCCAAAAGGTAAAGACATAACATAGAAATCCAACAGGTTTGCTACATCCATTGCCCATTCTAGAATGGAAGTGGGAAGTAGTTACAATTGATTTTATTACTATGTTGCCTAGTACAATGAAGCAACATGATTCCATCACGGTGGTGGTGGACAAATTGACTAAAGAAACAAATTTTATTCCAGTAAAGACTACACACAAGGAAACAAATATTGCAGATATATACATGAAGGAAGTTGTTAGGCTACATGGAGTGCCTAAAGCAATAATTTCATATAGAGATCCAAAGTTCACATCTAATTTTTGGAAAGGTTTGTTCAAAGGCTTTGGAACAAATTTAAATCTTAGTACAATATATCATCTAGAGTCATATAGGCAAACATAAAGGACTAACAGGATAATTGAGGACATGCTTAGAATGTATGTGATGGATCAACCATCAAAGTGGGAAGATTATATTTATTTAGTTCAATTTAACAATAATGGGTATCAAGCCTCATTAAATATGAGTCTGTTTGAAGCATTGTATGGCAGAAAATGTAACACACCACTGAGTTGGGATAATCCAACAGACATAGTAGTTGTTGGACTAGAATCGTTAAAAGAAATGGAAGAGCAAATGACAAGGATAAAACCAAATTTAAAGGTTGCCTAGGATAGGAAGAAACATTATGCAGATAAGAATAGAGTTTTCAGATATTTTAAAGTGGGAGAACATGTGTTATTAAAAGTAAAGGCAAAGAGAAGTTTGATAAGATTAGGAAGTTTCCCGAAGTTGGCAGCAAAATATTGTGGACCTTTTGAAATATTAGAAAAGATAGGACCAGTTGCATACATGCTAGCATTGTCTACATCCATAAGAGTGCATAATGTATTTCATGTATCCTTATTAAAGAAGTGTGTACCTAATCCTAACCACATAATTGATTGGAATATGATCCACGTGGAGCACAGAGGGGATTTCCAAGTGGAACTTGTATGCATCCTGGACCGAAAATTCAAGGTGCTCAGGAACAATACCATAGGGTTGGTAAAGGTTCAATGGACTTGATATGGTCCTGAAGATGCTACATGGGATCATGAAGAAAACATGCGGGCAAAGTACCTGCAATTTTTTGACAATTTTGAGGAAGGAAGAATGCAAGACTCCATTTTGGAAAGCTAGAGTTCTGGAACAACATCTAAGATTCCTAGCCAACTGTACCGGGGACCTTGATAAACAAATGAATCATTCCTTGGTTATTCTTGATAAACAGATGGGTCATGAGGCTTTGCCCATTTTTGTAACCGGAACAATAGCATCCTCTTGTAAATCTTTCTCTTTGTATAAATAAACAAAATTGGGTATTAGGCATGGTTCATGTCGCCTGCACTTTATATATGTCTCTTGTGTTCTACATGATTTTTGTTGTATGTAGAATTGACTAAATTTTAAACTAAGTTAACAATTGTCTAAGTATACAAGTGAGTTACATAGAGTAAGGATGTGACTCGCCCATAGCCTATAACAAAATATGGGTATGCTCCAGGTGAAGAGGCATAGTCCGGGTGAAGTATCCTTGGTTGAGTCAAGATACCAAGGGAGAACCACCATAGTGTCGCACGCCAACGAGATACCAACGTTGGACTTGGGCATGACTTTTGGGGCGTAACAATTTCTACATTAAAGAAAAATATTTATTTCATATATTATGGTTTCTACGTTAAAAAAAAATGTTTATTTCGTAAATTATCCCTAAAAAGAGTTGTTTATTTCATAACAATAAGCTTGTAGCGAAAAATTTAAATGTACCAACCACAAAAGAGATGAGTCTTTAAGAGTTCCTTTTAGCTTTGAATATTTGTGATTTCAAGTTCTTAGTGAGCAAATCCCCTTTAGATATGTTTTGATGAGTTTGAATATTTGTGATTTAAAATGTTTTCATGTGGCTTCGATCCATCATTTAAGCATAAAAATCGAAGGATCTGTGAATTAATGTTGTGAATGTTAACATATTGTAATATTTTTTTCTATCTGTAATATTAGCACAATGTAAAATATTTTCTTTGTATAATTAGGTAGGATGTATTGCTAACAAATGGATTTTTTTTTTCTTAGGAATTTAACTGGACGATATCAGATTTTCCCTAAAATAGCTTAGGAATATTTATTTACAAAGAGTAGATTTTAGAGTAGTAGTATTTATTTTTTTTGTATATAATGAGATTTTTTAATAAATTCAAATTTTTTTTTATGTTGTTGGCTTAATCCAAAGTTAAAATGGATTGTGTGTGTGTGTGTGTGTGACACAGACACACACACACACACACACACTTATTTGTTGTCAATTTTATGTTGAGCACACTATTTTGTGTTTTTTCTTTATCTTTTGAAGAGTATGTAAATTTGAAGGTTAAAATTTTTAACACACCTTCATTATTGAAAAGTAATTTCTTAATCAAAACTTAACTATTGAAACGCAATTTTTTTATTAAAACTTTATTGTTGAAGGACAAAATTTTAAACATATCGTTTTTTGACAGGAAAGACAAAGAACCAAGGCATCAAAAAAATTGTTTGATAGGTGTTGTGCGTGGACTACCGTACCCATTCAGGAACTAGCATATATTGTGAGCAATCGGCCCAGGACCTACAAACATTATTATTCATCTAACTAGACCCCCACAATTCCTTCATTGGAGATCGATTTGGTTGAGTCGATTCAACGGTGGGGAGAGTCCCACTACTCCTTCCAAGTATTTGTGTTCCTAAAGCATGTGTACTCAAGTCAAACATTTCTTGATGGTTTAGTCGGTCATCTTGGATTGGGTTGATCCAAATCCAACCTCGGAGTAGAAATCATATCAACGCTATCTAGTAAAGCATCAAGATTCAGTACAACACTTTGTAGAAACAAACAATTGAACACTCCTCTCTTATTGAATTAATGAACGATATGTGTATTTTAGATCATTCCCAATTGGTCCATCCTACAAACTAAATGAAATGAAAAAATAGTATAACATATTAGTTTTCAAGATGGATTTTAAACAACTGGATGATTTTATCTCAATTTGACTCTTAAGGTGATCCGTGAATTGAAAAGGCTTTGAAAGGCCCTTCCTTATTTCCTTGCCCCAAGCACGTTCTAAGCTTTATTGATTGTATGTCTCCACAATAGAGGTAGCCCTGTTTCCAATTCCTTCTTAGATGATCTAGATTTGATCATTATATTGTTTTTCATCTATCTTGATCCTTTCAGAGTAGGGAAAACTGGAGGAATCAACTTGCAGGGCCATTTTAGTGGTAGGTTCTAGTTTGGAAAATTAGGGTCTGGAACATTCTGGGGCTATTTCGAGGCATCAAAATGGAATTTTTGGGGATTAAAACTTTCCCAGCATATATCGAACATCGTGATGTTATTATACACATTGGGACGTTTCCAACAATGCAAAAATATTTTCAATTGGAGCTCATATGAAAATTTTATGCCTATTGCAAGTTGACTTACCATGTTGACCAGCATGGTATGAGAGGATGCAACATCAGCCCCCGTTACTCAAAAATGTGGGTTTATCCACATATGTAATTTCAAGAATATTCTAGAAGGTCCAAAACGCTATCACAATTAAGGGTTGAGGAAGTCAAACACCTACCCCTAGATGGCTACCAGGCTATGCTAAATACCGAGCCACTAGGAGGAGAAGGGGTTCCATTCTTTTGCATTGTATCTTGTTCCATAGCTTAGAGAAACATCTAAGAGTGGTATTATGTGAGTATAACATAGGAGGAGAGATTATGTATCATCCTTATAGGCCACAATGTCAAGGGAAACTCCACAAAGAGTGTCTCTTTCTTTGTACTTGCCTTACTTCCATAACAGAGAAAAGAGAGTAGAGAAACCTCACCTTCTAGCTGGGTTTTCTCCCGTTTTGGGTTTCCCAGGTCATATCTTATGTTATTTGTGGATGGTGTTATTGTATTTTATTGTTCTTTTTAGTATTTTATCTATTTCATGCATAAGCAGAATATCAGTAACTAAATATTATGAGATCTAAAGGAAAAAATAATCGTAATAGTAAATATTTCAATATTTAATTAGATCTGTTGTGACAAACTGTTTCAGTGGAATATCCACGATAGTTTACGGATCATTAGAAGACCCAAAAAAATCATCTACATGACTTCAATTAGATCTATTTCTATTATTTAGTTGAACTAAGTCAATAATGTAAAAAGCTCTAGCCTTATCTCTTCTAGCTCTGCATTACCTAGCAGTGAGTCTGCATGAACTCAATCTCCATATTTATTTTCTCTCCGTGTAGGTAAGGATTCACCTATTTATTTCTAAAAAAATTATTTAGTTATTTATTAGTCCACTTATCACTGAGTGAATATCCAATAGTGGAGATCGTTGTTTGAGCGGTAGCGAATCCAGAAGGATTCACTAGTGAGTAGCAACCTAAATGTTCTATAGTGTTTCTTCTCCCTTATTTTCTTTCCCGACTACATACTTATTTATAGTATACACCCCCAAAACCACCGATCAAAATACATTCACCAGGTCTTTTAAACCAAATCCCAAATAATGGTCCACATATTCTCCATCGTTAAAACATCGCTAAATTATTTCAGTGTTCTCCAAGGCTATAGTGTAATATGGATTCTTATGTGCCCATATGATAAAAGGAAATGCAACATTAATGAGATTTTTCCACCTTTAAGCCATCCAATTGTTAGAATGTCAACACATTTTGACTCCATCCAATTGTTAGCACACATGTATGTTTTTTAAGCCATTCAATTGTTAGTGTATCGACACGTCGTTAGTGTATCAATATGTGTATGATGACAACTATAATAGAGTTTAATATAATTATATAGTCTTAAATCAAGTGTAATTTGATGTCAACCAATTTGGGAAGATTTAAATTTTAAAATCTAACTATATGTAAACCGTGACATTCTATCACATTGATCAATAAAACTTAAATAAATTATAAAATATGATAAATTGTTCTGAACTTATTTCTAAAAAATATTCTAAACTAATAATGTTTTCAAAATGATCAAGTTTGATATACTACAAAGTAAGTAGTAATATGATAGTGAGTGTTAAGCGTCCTCCATAAGAATATTATGAATAAAAAAATTTAACAACTATTTGAAACATTAAAATGACATATTCCCATTCCAAACTTTATAAATGTGCAAAATTTTGAACAAATATTTATGTCACTTGAAAATTCATAGCCCTCACGATAATATGATATTTAAAAATACAATGAATATGATATTTACTTATCTTGAATGATGTGATGTGAAAATCTAATTAACCCCTATACATGAAGCATTTGGCTAATCTAAAGCACTCTTCATAAATCAAGTAATGTGAGACTCTAAATTAACCACTATCTCTTAATCATTTGGGAAATCTTAAGAACTCCTCACAAATATTTTCCAAAATGTAAAGTGATGAGTTCCAAGTTTTAGGGTGAGGTTCAGTCCCAATGCTATGGGCAAAATTCATGAAGAGTGCTTATTTTAAAAAGATAAAAAAATGAATTTAATGTGATGCAGTTATTTAATTAATTATGCCGAAGGCATATATTAGGGTTAAGTGTGCTTATTTTAAAAAGATAAAAAAATGAATTTAATGTGATGCAGTTATTTAATTAATTATGCCAAAGGCATATATTAGGGTTAAGTTTTTTTAGAAAACTTGTCAATCGGTTGACAGGTTTTCTAAAACCATCCCTTCAAAACTGTCAACAATCAATTAGAAATATTTAATTCGTTTTCAGATCCAATGGTCTGTCACGTCTTGTTACCTCACACCTCCACCACCTCACCTCTACCAACTGGCCAACATGTCGCTTCATCTCGCTTGCTCATGTTCGATCCCCACTCGCTCCAATCCTCCACTTCCTACTTCATATTTATTGCTCGTGTTTGATCCCCACTCCCTCCAATCCTCCATTTCCTACTTCATCTTTCCTTCTCATGTTCGATCCCCACTCCCTCCAATCCACACTCAAGAGAAAGAATTTATCTGCTTCATCACTTGGCCTCTTTTATCTTGGCGTTTGACCTTTTTTGTTTGGTCGATTCTGTCTATGAAAACTCGAGTCTTATGCCTGAAAAAAAGTGCTATGTTTTATGAAAATCAACTACTCTCGCATCTAAATAAAATCCCATACTAATACCAAAGCTAGGGAGCAGGGAAATTAACAGGAAGGAATGTTCTGCTTGAGATTTTATGACCACTGAGTACCTATTTGAGAAATTGCAACCATGAGTTTCATATATATCTTCTATTTTCGTAACATTGAATATGCAATTGGAATCTGTTGAGCTATAGTTATTGACCAGCAAAATACTTGGTGAAGTGAGAGTGTCTTTCTCCCCGAAGACATCAAACGTCTAGAAACGCGATTTGCACTGCAATCCATACTCAATGAGGATTCCATGAGAGGTAATATTTTCTACTTAATATCCTTTTAATGTGATATTTCCCTCGCTCCAGGAAATCAACTATGGGTATGTGAATTAATACATGCATTTTAATGTGATATTGTCGTTGCTCAAGGAAATCAACAATGGGTATGCGAATTAATACGTGGATAGATGATGATGAATTTTGTTGATGGGTGTGAAGCCCTAAATGAGTCATGTTCCGGATTCTAGCAGACTGGTACTAGTTTTGTTGGGATTCCCCGAAATATCATCTAGTACTCATTTTGTTGGGATCGCCCAAAATATCATTAGAGGAAGACATGGATCCTGGTCTTGCCGCTACCATACTTCTAAAATTTTATTTTTCTTCTTCGATATAGAAAAATATTGCAATCTTTCCATCCCTCTGTGCAACCTCTGAAAGTTTTCTTTCTTTGCTTCGATATAGAAAAATATTGCAATTTTTACTGATCTGATGTCATGTACTGTTAACAATTCACAAATTTATATCTCACATTCAAACACATTTGTTCAGGCCAATAAAAGGTTTTAAATGCAGCCAAGGGTAGCATATTTGTTATGGTTGCGTTTATTAATGGGGTGACGAGATTTTGGGTGGCTTCAAGTCTACGTGGCGAGCATGCATCCACCTACCACATTTCCTACCATCTTAGTTATGTTTTATCTTGCTCGCATATGGAAAATGGAGAGCCCCAAGTGTCATCATTTTAAGGAACTGTCACCCTATAATTTATGTGTAAACCGTAGATGGACCAAAATATTGTTCAGCAATTGAGGTTTTGGTATTTTCATATGTTTGGACTTCGAAAGATATTTAATTATTAAGGTAACAATTGTTTCCTAAAAGGGTTAAAAGTACTTTGATATAGTGGGATTGTTATGTCGAAGGCATATATTAGGGTTAGGTTTTGTAGAAAACCTGTCAACTGGTTGACAGGTTTTCTAAAACCATCGTTTTGAAACTGCCAGCAATCAATTCAAACTATTTAATTTGTTTTCACCTCCAGTGGTTTGTCACATGTTGTCACCTCACACCTCCATCACTTCACCACTACCAACTAGCCAACATGTTGCTTCATCTCGCTTGCTCTTGTTTGATCCCCACTTCCTCCAATCCTCCATTTCCTACTTCATCTTGTTTGCTCGTGTTCGATCCCCACTCCCTCCAATCCATGCTCTAGGGCACAGATTTCTCTGCTTCGTGGCTTGGCCTCTTTTCTCTTGGCATTTGACCTTTTCTGTTCGATCGATTTTTTCTGTGAAAAATCGAGTCCTCTGCCTGAAAAAAGTGCTTTGTTTCCTACAAATCAACTACTCTCATGTCTAAATAAAATCCCATACTAAGACCAAATCTAGGGAGTAGGGAAATTAATAGGCAGGAATGTCCTGCTCGGGCTTTTCTGACCAATGAGTACCTATTTCAGAAATTGCAAGCATGAGTTTCATATCTATCTTATATTTTCGTAACATTGAATATGCAATTGGAATCTGCTAAGCTACAGTTATTGACCAGCAAAATACTCAGTGAAGTGAGAGTGTCTTTCTCCCTGAAGACATCGACCAGCCGGAAACGTGATTTTCACTACAGTCCATACTCAATGAGGAATCCATGAGAGGTAATATTTTCTACTTAATATCCTTTTAATGTGTTATTTCTCTCACTCCAGGAAATCAACAATGGGTACATGCGAATTAATATGCGCCTTTTAATGTGATATTGCCGTCGCTCAAGGAAATCAACAATGGGTATGTGAATTAATACGTGCATAGATGATGATAAATTCTGTTGATGGGTGTGAATCCATGAATGATTCATGTTCTAGTTTCTACAGACTTGTACTAGTTTCGTTTGGCTTCCCTGAAATATCATCTGGTACTGGTTTTGTTGGGCTTGCCCGAAATATCATTGAAGGAAGACATGGATCCTGGTCCTGCCGCTGCCATATCTCTGTGCAAACCCTGGAAAATTTCTTCTTTTGATTTGATATAGCAAAATATTGCAATCTTTCCATCTCTGTATACAACCTTTGAAAATTTTCTTCTTCTGCTTCGATATAGAAAAATATTGCAATCTTTACTAATGTGATGTCAAGTACTGTTAACAATTCACAAGTTTATATCTCACATTCAAACACATTTGTTCAGGCCAATAAAAGGTTTTAAATGTAGCGAAGGGAAGAATATTTGTTATAGTTGTGTTTATTAATGGGGTGACAAGAGTTTGGGTGGCTTCGAGTTTATGTGGCGAGCATGGAATTGCCTACCACATTTCCTACCATCTTAGTTATTTTTTTCTCTTTCTCGCATATGGAAAATGGAGAGTCCCAAGTGTCATCTGTTGATACTAAAAGGGGGGTGAATCAGTATCAAGTACAATTTAAAAACCTTTTTAAACTTATACTTTCAAGGGAAGTAATGACTTCCAAAGGTAGCTACAACTTCCAAATGTAAAGGCTTGGGATAAACCTCCAAGAGGAAGGTACAATCCTCAAATATCAAGAGAGAGTTGAACTCTCCATCCTTGCCCCTTCCTTCCACCCAAGAATATATGACAGATAATAAAACTTTACATTAAACCATCACCATCAACCAATCATCACATAGAACCTAATAATGCTTCCTGAGACTTCTTCAATTTATGCAATTCTTCAATTCTTGGAGTAGTCTGATCTTGTAGATAATATTACTCAATGTATTCTTTGAAACTCCTCCAATTTTCACTCCTTGAATCCTCCCCAAAAAGAGGTTATAGAAAGAATGGTAGACTTTATTCAATTATGGTCTATTCAGGAGAGTGAACTTTCACAGAATTCCCCACACTCAATAATTAACATCTGATTTGGAAACTCGTACACAAGAAACCAAATTCCGTACTCTTTCCAATGAAATTTGTCCCACTTCATTTGGATTCTCTATGAATAAGTTATGACTATTTTACACGGAACACCTATTTATTGACTAGCTTCAGGACTGGTCACAAACCCTATCTTCCACAGAGTGTATCTCCATAATTATAGTGAATCAAGAGCTTATATTTTTACCATAGGTACTTTGATATGTCTTCTCAATACCATAGCGATTTCACCATCTGAATTTTTCTATAAAAAAATTTATAGCAAAAATGGTAAGATGACTTGAAAATAACATACCTTAGAACACATCTCCAAAAGACTTCATCCTCCCTTGAAATCCAGCTTTATTTACTTCTTATTTTCTCTGAAATTCGACTTGTATCAAATGAATGTATAATGATGTTTATTTATACCAATTATGTCACTTCCTTTTAACATTAGGACCGACCTGACACTTTCTTATTTTGTAATTCTTTTCTTTAATTATCTTCAGGACCTACATGTACTACCTTCTTCAATTCACTTTGTCATCTTTAAAAATTCATTTCTCCTCAACCATGAGGATCCACATGACATGCCACATACCACTAGAAACAACATGATGTATATTATCCATTCATGGGTGTTGTATATGCATGTGCATTGTCCTTCATGTCCAAATACATTTATCAATCTTGCGGTCCAAAACCCATGACTAGGGTTGACATCAATTACAACAACCAATCTTCCAACATCATCATTTTAAGGAACTGTCACCCTATAATTTATGTGTAAATCGTATATGGACCAAAATATTTCTAAGAATTCGGGGTTTTGGTATTTTCATATGTTTGGACTTCGAAAGATATCAAATTCTTAAGGTAACAATTGTTTCCTAAAAGGGTTAAAAGTACTTTGATACAATGGGATTGTAAGAGGACAATCTTCATTAGACAGACGCAGGAGAATCTAGGTTACGTCGACCCACCTTCTCGAGAGCTCAAGAAAGAAGAAAAGGTAAGGGATTTTCTTTTTTCATCTTTTTTCTGTAAATTAAGGTCTGAGATCATAATTGTTTTATTAAAAATCGCTTCTCAAGGTTTGCCTTTTTCCTCAATTATTGAAAATTCATTTTATTTTGTGGTTTGTCTTTGTATGGAAAATTCAGCTTGGTTTTTGTAAATGTCAGGACCTCGTTTGAGTGTTTTTCCATTATATTTGAAAATTTGTTTTTCTAAATTAAACCAATTAATTTGATGTAATTATAACTGATTATCAGCGGGAATTCAATTAAAATAATTTTGTGTTATTTTGATATGGCTAAGGTTTATGTTAAATATATTTGTTGAGGTTGAAGTCAATACTATGACAAAGTCCCAGTGCTCGGTCGTTTCTTAGATTGCCTTCAAAATTTGTTGGAAAATTACTTATACTTTTAGGACTGCTAATTGAAATTCTCCCAGAGACTGCCAAGGAACCAAAACTTTCTCATAAGTGTAGACACCTTGGCGATCCTTTATGATCCTGAAAATATCAACTATAATTATCTGTTGAGAATTTTGTAAATCTTTTTAAATAAACTAAAATGTGATTTAAAAAATGAATTACCTAGCCTTGTTTTTTCTGTTGGATAATTTGATGTAAGCAATCTGAAATAATATACTATATTTTTGGCAGATATGTCATCAAATATATTACTCTAAAAATTTTCATATGTTGGAAATGGAATGACTATTTGGGAAATCATTAAAATACTTATTAAAGAAATGGGAAATCATTAAAGTACTTATTAAATAAAAGGAAAAGAAATACAGAATACACTAAAATTTACTTTGACTTATTCAAGCAATTTAAGGGATTCCTGAAATGGGCCGTAAGTGAAATAAAACTTATCCTAATTTAACAAAGTATGAAATATCTCTTAAATTCCTTTTATTCATATTCATTAGTTTTTGTTTTTGTTTTGTGACTTTTCATTTCCTTGCATCCATGTGAAGTTAATCAAGTAAACATAGGTCTTGATTTTATCATTTACTTAAGCTCTAAAGTGAATGTTTTTGTATTGATTGGAGTGCATGATTTGATTTTCCTCTTGCAGACTAGGGTGTTTTTCCATTCTATTGTTCGTTTTTTCATTGTCTTTGTAAACTATGGGTAAGTGTGTAGGATTATTATTTGTATTTTTCCTAAAAAAGGAAATCTTCAAAATAATATCAATATCTCCTATCTCAACAAAATGTAGAAAATAGAGAACATAAAAGGTTTCCCTTTCCACATAATGAAAAGTAAGGGAAATGGAGACAAACCCTAAATTGCATTGTGAAACCTACTTCATTGGGGAAAAAAAGGCAAGGCCAAAAATTCTAAAATACTTTTTAAAAACTTAAAACCTAAATTAATTTAGTAGACCCAAATTAACTTATTAGTAGACCTGCATTAACTTATTCTAGTAAGTTTCGCATCTTTAGAAATATTTTTAACATATCTGCTCAGGTATGTTGAGAAAAATGTGTTGAGATCATAAATAGATCATGAATCTATTGAACACTTCAGCAAACCATAATCCATAGTAAACCTTGAACATAAATATTACATAAAGATATGAAAACTTCCTCAAATTACTTCGGCATTTTCATTCTCTCGTTTAGGAAATATACTAATATTTAATACTAGCATACCCCTGAAGCGGGGGAAAGAAAATGTCGAATTGTTGTGGTGATTACAATGTGGAAAGAGAAGAGGTGTTTCTTTTCGATGAAATATGAGTAATCAATAAAGGATCCATTCAACAACTACATTTGTTTCTTATTCATTAGTACGCAGATGGTAGTTGTGTATAGTGCCCCAAAAAATAAGATTCCAACAAGTTGATCATAAATGGACATATGGTGAGAGGAATATTAGATTAAGAGGGAATTGGGGTGATTATTACTTATTGGTACATTTTCATGGGTAGTTGATACAACTTAAGCAAAGTGTGAATAAAGTTGGGTGAGATGGGATCAATAGGTTAGAGTGCAGATGTTTCTCACTCGCACATATGCTATAATTGATGGTCATTTCAGTTGACCCATCTCGAATGATAAATTAACCTCTCCACAATATTTTAACACATTCATGTTACCTATAAACATTCAATGATAATGTGTTGATACCTCGAGTATGAATTGACATTAAATTCCCCTCTAGATGAAATTCTTTTATTACCCAAGTGATTGTTAGATGATTCACCTCCAATTAAATATAATTTAATACCGGTAACTCTTTCATGGGAAATAGAATCCAAGAAACTTCAACTAATCCTATCCCTAATCAAGTTATCAAAAATTATTGTCATTTAAGAAATATACAATTTAGATTAGTTTGTAGGTTCCTTTTGTTAAGACATGTTCTCATGGTTCAATCTCATTCTATTTTAGCAAGGTTGTGTTTGTAGAATATACATGTACCAAATAGTATTTCCATGTAGTTTAGATTGTTGAAGAGCATCCACATACTCAAGACGAATTGATTGAAAATAGTTTTCAAATTTTGGGGTTACTTTAAATATCACCCACATTTAACATATGATGTTTAATGCAGTAAATCTTAAAAAACCACATCAAAGAAAAAAAATCAAAACATGGGGAAAGTCTCGAAGTTTAGTGTTATTATTTTGTTTAATCCTATGTTGACTACATTGAGGAAAGTTTAGTGTTCTAGCTCCATATGAGAAGCCAATACACTTAAAAATAAACATGTAATGAAAAATAAAAGAAGATGGGATCCAACTTAACCTAGACATAGCTTAAGGATCAAGTAGTTTGATGTAGTTCTATTTTTTATAGTATCAATCGGTAGATCCAAGATAAAGATTGTTCGTTGTTAGTGTATTCTCATTAAGGTGTTGATTAACACTTTTTTTTTGGGTGTGCATTTTTTGACGTTGATAATTTCAATGCACAGTTTTTATTTTTTTATAGTATCAATTGGTAGATCCAGGATTAAGATTGTTCATTGTTAGTGCATTCTCATTATGGTGTTGATTAACACTTTGTTTTGTTGGTGTGCAGTTGCTCACGTCAATAATTTCAGTGTTGGATTTGGTGGGGGTGGCAGGTTTGGCGGTGGTGGTGGGCTAGTAGGAGGATTTGGTGGTGGAATTTTCAAGGGTAAAGGAATTGGAAAAGGTGGAGGAATCGGTGTAGTTATTGGAAAAGGTGGAGGAATCGGTGGAGTTATTAGAAAAGGAAGTGGATTTTGAGGCATGAGTGGAAAAGGTGGAGGAATCGGTGGAGGCTTGGAAAAGGTGGATGAATTAGTGGAGTGTTGGAAAAGGAGGTGGATTTAGAGGCAAGATTGGAAAAGGTGGTGGAGTTCGAGGGGGTAGAAAAGGTGGAAGGAGAAGAATTGGGAAAGGTGGTAGATTTGGAGGAGGTCACAATGAAGGGATTGGTGGAAAAATTGGAAAGGGTGGAGGATTTGGATGGGGCCATGATGGAGGGATTAGATATGTCACGAAGAAGGAGTCGGGCCCTACACCACTCTATGGGAGAGAAATTTCTCAACTACGATACCCTGGCGATGGAGGGCATGATGGGGGGAGAGCGGGAGGAGGAGTTGAAGTAGGATTTATGTGTTCGACGAGGAAGAAGACCATTTTATATACGTTGGGGAGTTGAAGAGTGTCTTGAGACCAAACGTAATTCACACTTAAATCCTCACAAGGGCAGCAGTAGCAACAAATGTCTTGAATACATTGATATTTCAACACCTGTGGAGTTCGATCTTGGGATCCCCTCCACCACACTGAAGTGTCTGAGTGTGGGAGATTTTTTATTTCTATGCAAGAGCTTTCTAGTTTAGGTTCTATGGTTATATATTGATATCCCAACTCTTGTGAGGTTCAATATTGAGACTTATCAATGTTGAAGCTTCTTCCTTTTTGTGCAAGAGGTTTAGAGTTCAATTTCTTTTTCTTTTCCATCAATGGAGGCAGGGGAATTGTTGAGAGGATGATTCCTTTATATGTTTTTGTCATCTGTTTGTTCCATATTAAAACATGCCACGTATCATAGTATTTGTTTTGTAGACCTACCACTTATTGCATTGTTTTTCTTTTTAACTTTGTTTGTTGGCTTGTGGGTGATGGGTTTCAAGGCCTAAGGATCCTAGCTTCAGTTCGACTTGATAATGCTTCTAATGTTATTGTCATTCTCACTCTTCCTTTTTCTCATGACATTATCTACCAAGAGCATCGCTCTAGCTAGAGATATTGTACATGTTTCAATATGTCTAGTGAAAATGGATGAAAGAGGGGTGGGATGAAATCTATTACATCATTGATGAGAGAAAGAAGCAGATGGATAATTGTCCATTCATGGAGAGACTGAAAAGGATGTGATAGTAATATTTGTATACATGTTGGGAGTCTCCATTCTTCTTGAGGCATGGTTAAGTTATACAAGGAAGGTCCTTTCAATGTAAATTCATTTTAAACTTGTTTTGATATTATCTAAACTACAATAATATTGATTCATATACCTTATGAGAATAAAGAAAGGTAGGGTCATTAATATAGTACCTCTGACCAAATATCAGAATCTAGGCAAGTTAGAACATATCTAATCATCATTTATCTTTGACCCATCATTGTACCACCTCACCATGTCATTTGTAGACATGTCTCATTAGTCTTCACAAGGCATCACACTACTTAGACTGTTTCACCATAGAAGAAGTAGACCAAGGCTTCATCATTGAGCCATGTCAACAGAGATTGTTTTTTGGGAAAAATATTTTCATCTCTTTTCAATGCATATACTATGATTTGATTGTTATTGATTTTTAATCTTAAGAGAAGTTAGGTAACTAMAAAGGGATGACAAYGTCCATGGAWTATATGGAATTTWAAAAGGGCACAAAAGATTCCCACTATAKTTTAWWAAAAATAAAATCTTTTGCAACATATACACTTTGCATTAAGCACCCAAAATGAACAATAGTAGCCATGGAGTGAGTTATGCTTAGGATTATTGTGATGATAATTTGAACAATAAGTAAATTTCCCTTGGCTACAACAATCCTTTGACCTTCTACAACTTGGTTATGATGCTAGAGATTGGTGCCCACCATTGCATGTATTGTAAACCCTAGAAAAGCATCTTAGAAATCAGTTTATATAGCCAAGGAAACCAACTTTTCAATTTTTTGTGAGAGTAGAACCAAATACAACCATAGCAAGAGAGCCATAAACCATGTTTTCATTTCCATATTTCTCAAATCCAACCACGATAGCCTTGTGATTGAATCCTTCAATGGACTCAAAAAACCTATATCCAATTCAAGAATAGAAAAAGTAACATTGCATGTAACACCCATGTTTCCCCCAGTTTGTAAATATAACTATATTGGCCAAGAGACTATGGCAAACTCGATATGTGTGAATGTTTCATTTGATGAACCTTTGTATAAAAGGTCAATTAATGTAATTTATGTTATTAATAGAAAATGGATAAGTGTTTCATAACTACTAAAAGTGGGGTTTGCCAAGATAGACCATGGATGCTATGAGAGAGATGGTGAGGGGAACCAGGAATGGTTGAGATAACCCCCACAAAACCAGTACCTTGCTGGATTTAATTTCTCAGGACTAGAATAGTCCTCTGACCCAGGGATGAAATACTGATAACCCAAAGAAGGAACCCTTGAAATGTTGGGGTTGTGGAGAAGAACATCTACTAAGGGATTTTCCACACAGACAATAGAACAATAGGCGATTCTATAATATCCAAGAATCTACCATAGTCAATGATGTGGCTAGAAGTATGCCACAGATTTATGCAGCCTTGGCTAATAACCAAGCCGACCACCAAGCCTCAGTGGTGGAGATGGAAGGTATGATCACCAACCATCTAGTTTCTATTTTAATTGACCCTGGTTCTAATTTGAGTTATGTGGACCCTCAGACTGTTGATAAGTGTAAATTGCAACTAGTTAGACATGTTAATCCATGGTTAGTACAACTAGCCACTAGGACCAAAAGAAAAGTAACAAAGGTCATACCAACTTTCCAATTCATTATGGATGGATTTCCCACCCAAGAAACCCTTAACATACTTCCCCTAGGATCTTATGACCTGTTGGTTGGTATGGACTGGTTAGCCACTTATAAAACCAAGTTGTATTGTTATCATAAAACTTTGGAGTGTGAAAATGAAGAAGGGAGAAAAATAACCCTTCAAGGGATTCAAAGGCATGTCTCAGTGAGAAAAATATCAGCCCTTCAAATGAAAAAGTATTGCAGAAAGGGATGCCCTCTATATGCAATACAGGTGCTGGAATATGTTGAGGATGAAAAACCAAAACTAGAGGACCACCCCATATTAAGAGAGTATAAAGACGTGTTTCCATAAGAGGTATCGGGTCTACCTTCGAGGAGAGACATTGAATTTTCCATATAAATTGCACCAAGAGCAGTGCCAGTGTCTAGAACGCCCTATAGGATGAGTACACTAGATCTAGTTGAGCTCAAATTACAGCTAAAGGAGATGATGGACAAAGGCTACATCCAACCCAATGTGTCTCCATGGGGAGCACTCACCTTGTTTGTGAAAAATAAAGATGGCACACTCCGACTGTGCATATATTATAGACAACTCACCGGGATCCAACTCCCCGTTGAGAAGTAATGTGAGCCACCGATTGAGAGTGTTCGGGGGTTCCCTCATCCATTGGATCTACACCAAGAAGACTTCGATGAAGTTCTACTTTGGGAGAATAGAGATGCTATAGCATCAAGCTCCCCGAATGATGAAGTTACGAAGTAAAGGAAAGCCGTAGATTTGGGGGGAGATAGTCAGGGGCTTCCCCTACCATCTGATCATTCAGGAGGAAGGACCCGCACATTGTACTTTGGAAAATTCCTGCTTTTGGAGAATCGAGTGGAAATAAATCCAAAACCCCTGAAGGCCAGAGCCGCGAAGTGACCAGGACCATTGATCTAGGGATACTTTGGGTTCTTTCCTAGACGTCAGATTTATGATGTAGTCAACACGGTGTTGACCGCTTCGGGAAGACATGGGTGTTATAACGCCAGAACCACCGAAGTCCGGAGCTGCGAAGTGACCAGGATCGTAGAACTACGGATACTTTGAGTTCTTTCCTAACCATTAGATTTACAGTGTATTCAACCTGACATTCAACTCTTCGGGAGGATAGGGATGTTGCAACATCAAATCTCCCGAAGGCTGGAGTCGTGAAGTAATGTGGACCATGGATCTAAGGATCCTCTAGGATCCCTCTCAGCCGTCGATAAACAGGGGAAGTGTGGCGCTAGGTCCTTTAGTCTGGAGACTGGGCACTCTGGGGAATTTGAGGTGTGGTGTGTCGAAAATCTATGAAGCCTGAAGTAACGAGAGTTGTCCATTCGAGGATGCTTCAAGACTTTTCCTAACTGCCAGATCTAGGTTTTCGTCAGCCTGACATTGACCAACTCTAGGAGAAAAGAGGAGTTTTGCATCACAAAACTCCCAAAGGCCATAGTCGCAAAGTAACGCTAGTCATGGATCTATGGATCCATGTGGCCGGATCTTGACCGTCATATTCGAGGGATGTTAGAAGGTTGTCAGCCTAGTGTGACATGGCAAGTCGATGTCACCAGGGTGACATGGACCCATGATCGATGTGCCACGTGTCAGCTCAATCTGTGCTTTGCATAGACCCTATATGCCTATTGGAATGTGACATGTGTCACCCCTGGCCCTTCTATGTGTCAGGCCCTGGTACGTACCCACCTAGCCAAAGTGGTTAGTGAAGTGACCGGGACTCCGGGAGTCTGGGACTTCAGGACTCCAGAGGATTTGGGGTGTAGCGAACTCCAGGATTTTGGGACTTCGGGACTCTAAAGGATTTTGGGTGTAGAGAACTCTGGGAGTCCGGGACTTCGGGACTCCAGAGGATTTGGGTTGTAGCAATATAGAGAGACCCAAAAGACCCAAAGGTCAGAACCACGAGGCAAGTGTACAGGACTTCGGGAGTTCGGGACTCTCGAAGGTCTCATGCGTAGACAGTAAGGAGGCATTCAACGTCGAAGTGTCGAAGTGTTGAAGCGTCGAAATGCCAAATTTCTTGTTGGCCTGTGTGTTGGATGCCTGCGTGTTAGACGAAGATTGAGTCCAGTCATGGGATCAGACGGTGGATGGACTTCCATCATGGATGAAGGAACTTGGGGACAATACATATGAGGTGGAATCACGTGGATGCCACATGGCCCTCAACCAATGAACTGTTGGATCATGTTATCATTGATGCCAATGGTTTGACTGGTTGATGTTAAAGGATTGATGTCAAGTGATTTATTGATGTCAAGTAATGATTGATTGATTGTTATGAATGGATAGATGTTAAGTGGAATCATAGTCATATTATGTCATGCATAGATGAAGATGGATCAATGAGTTGTCATTGATATGATGCATTGTTGGATTGATGTAAAGATGAATCATTATTGTCGTATCATGGTTGATAAGGTGCACAAATGGATGAACTCCAAAGTGGTCCCCTTATGGTGAAAACCCTCAGGGGAAGATGCTTTATGGATGAGTTATCCTTGAAGTATGGTTATGCTTATATGTGGAATAATGAGATTAAGATCAGTAAATTTGTTGGTGAAACTATCCTAGATGGATAGTGCTTGTCATTCCATTTCCAGTGGTATGTGAAATGTCACATAACTCCTCATAGTTTGAGAGTTATGGCCCTATGAAGATGAAGGGCCCTCATATGTTGGTTTGAAGCCCCAAAAGGTCAAAGAAGTCAAAGATCTTGCAAAGAAGAAATTATTATTTAAATGATAAAGTAAAGAGACAAAGTCAAGAAGGAGTATTTAAATAATAAAGTGAAGTGACAAAATCAAGAAGGATTATTTAAATATTAAAGTAAGGTGACAAAAATCAAGGAGGAATATTAAATGATAAAGTAATGGATAACCTTCTGTTTATGGAAAGTGGTCAACCCTAAAATGAGGAAAATAGGTTAAGTAACCTAGAAATGGGTTAAGTGATCTAGAAGTGGGTTAAGTGACCTAGAATATGAAGAGTATAAATAAGAGGCAAGGGTTTCTTGTGAAAGGCATCCTTTGTGTATCTTTGTGTGTATCTCTTGAGCATGATTGAAGATCTATTCTGAGAGAGAGAGGGTATGAAGGATCTCATGAACACATCAAATTTTCAGCATGTCTGAGATCATGACGACAAAAGTCTCAGAGGTTCAAAAACCCTGGTTTATGAGGTATATGTGGGTTGTAGTGGGACAGAGCACGTACATACATGGGTTGTATGAAGACAGGGCACGTACAGTGGATGAAGTCATGAATATTGGTGGGTGAGTTGATGAAAGGCTCTTGAAGATAGAAGCAGGTTCCAGATCTACATTCTATGGGCTCAGATCTGTCACTGAGACTCTGGTATGGTTATATTGTTGTCTTGATGGATACTCTTGCTTGTTGTGTAGTGAATGCTTAAGGAATTCTTGATATGGATGTTGTGATGTGGTTTGTGTTGGTTGATGGAGTGAGCAACACTCTTATGATTCAGTACTGATGTGATTTCTATAGTATGTTGATTGCGTATACATGATTGAGTAGCCTTCATATTGTATGGTTGAGGAGCATGAGTGAGTTATTGGAGAGCATGGATTTGTTGTGACTGGCCGTGAGTCATTTTGGACAGTGAAAGATAGAAGAGAATGTGATTGGAGGTTGGAGAGGATCTGAGTGTGTGAAGTAAAGAAAAACCCTATTTGCTCATAAGTATACGCAGGTTGTAGTATAGACTGGACGTGTACATACACGGGTTGTACTATTGGTAGGGCACGTACACATGTGTGCGGCACTACTGACCCGTCACGTACCTGTGACAGATTGATATCTTTTGAGGATTTTTGCCTCATCTCAGTTGGTGCTGAGGTTGTAAGCCAACTCTTGCATTATAGAGTTGGTTTTCTTGTAGAGTTGTACTATATTCAGTTGTTGTTGAAAAACCCCAAGGATTGTAGTCCGTAATAAAAAAAAAATTGTACATACATCTTGTGTTCTTTGTGTTCCTTGTGGTGATGATTTGTTGATGATATATTGTTGATATATGTTGTTGATATGTGTTCACATTTAACTGGTTATAAAGGACAACAATGAGTAATGAGTTAATGGTGATTGCTAACTAATGAGTTTTGTGTAAGAGGGAGGTTTTTGGAAAAAGAGCCCTACAATGTTCACCCCTCCCCCCTCTCAGTGTAGTTGGTGTGTCCAACAATTGGTATCAAAGCAAGCCTTCACCATAAGCCTTAACAAGCTTGGAGGAGATCTATAGACACATAAATGGATGATGAAGTTCTAATCCTTGATGAGGAAAATTATTTTACTTGGAGAATAGAGATGAGAGTACACTTGAAGGATATGGGAGCGGCTATTTGGAAGGCAACCATTGGTGGATCAGTTTCCTTGAACAACAAGTCAAAGTTTGCAGCTCAAAGGGAAGGAAAGAAGAATGATGCATTAGCTCTCAAGACCATTCTTAGTGGACTCTCAAGCCCTATCAAACAGAGCATGGGACAATGCACTTCTGCCAAGGATCTATGGCTAAAGCTAGAGGAGACATATCAAAGCAAGAACAAGAAGGAAGATATTGAAGACCACTTCATCAAGATCATTAAAGGTAAAGAATATCAAAAAAACTCTTGAATTCATTATTTCTAAATGTGATCTTGAAAACATTTCAAATGAAGACAAAGAATCAAGTGATGATATTAGCACAAATGAAGATCTTGAAGACATTTCAAATAAAAGCAAAGAATCAAGTAATGATGTTATCACAAATGAAGATCTTGAAGACATTTCAAATGAAAACAAAGAATCATGTGATGATGTTGGCAAAAAGGAAGATCTCGAAGGTATTTCAAATGAAGGTAAAGAATCTCCAAAGACTCTTGATTGCAATGACTCTAAATGTGATGATGTTGAATTTTTCTCTACAAGTGAAGAAGAAAATATAGAAATAGTTTGTGTAGAGTTTGATGGTAGTTATCCCATGGAAATAATAGAAGAAGATCTATTATAACTTCAAAAGAAAGTTGAAGATGGTTTATATGAATATAGCAATGACCACTATTATATAGTCTATAGCTATCTTTCAGATAACACTAAGAAGTTTCTTCGGAGGAGTAAAAGGCACATCTTGAAGTTAAGGGAAATGCTCAATGAAAAAGAAGAAAGTAATAAGACTCAATTAGAAGAAAAGGAAAAAGAGATCACAAGACTAAAGAATGAAAAAGAAGATATGAAGGTAGATGATGAGATTAGCAAAAGTTTTGAAACTATTGTCCATCTCAAGACTCAAATTGAAGAAGCCAAAAGGGTAGAGGAACTATTAAAGAATCAAATAAATGAAAAGGAAGAGTCATGTCATAAGTTAGAAGCTGAAGTTGTTGACCTTAGAAAGAAGGTAGAGAAATCAAACAAATTCTTGAATAGCTCACAAATCTTGAATGAGATCTTGGAAAGTCAAAGATCACCATATGATAAATCAGGGCTTGGATACAAGAAAGAAGCTACACATGCTGAAGCAAGCACCTCAAAGTAGCATGAGGTAAATAATGAAGAAAAGGTTGCAATTCAACCATATACAAAAGGCAAGGAAAGTTTCAAAAGAACTAAGAAAGAAAGACATCAAGAAGCTACCTTTACACCTTAAAGAAAATGGACACCAAAGAAAAGGTATGAAAGTGTTTTTCATGGTCAATGTTATTCATGTAATGAATATGGCCACAAATATTTGGAATGTAGATCTTATGCAAGGAGAGATAATGGAAGATTTCATAACACCATAAGGTGTTGGAGATGTGATCAAGTAGGACACATTGTTGTTCACTGTCACAGCATGAGATGCTACAACTGCAGTGGATTTGGCCACAAGTCCCAGGATTGTTGGAACTAAAAAAGAAAGTCCATGATGAGGAATTCATATAGCTTGACTAGAAGAAGGAATGAAGTAAGGAAGGCAAACATCTTTGAAAAGATGGAAGCTCAGAGTTCAAGTTCTGAGAAGCAGGGACACCTTCAGAAGTGGGTGAAGAAGGCTGAACATCCAGAGCAGAATGGAAGCCTTAAGGGAGGTTCAAGTGTGTCATCTACTAAAGAATACACGGGTGACAGTGGCAACAGTCGCGTACATATGCTGGCTGACCTTGAATAGGTCGCGTACATACGTGAGTTGTCTATGCAACAAGCCACGTATATGTGGTAAAGCGTAGGGAAAAGGGCTATGCACAAAGGTTGCAGCTTGATGTGATGGTATAACTATGTGTTGTAAGGTCTGACATGGTTTGTTGCAGGTTCTGACATTGTTTGTTGCAGGTTTTCATGATTACATATTGGATTATGTAATGTGATGATATAAAATGAAAGGTTATCTTGGATGCATGGCACTAACCCATGAGTATGGATTGAAGCATTTTATGTTGAAGAACAATGTTGGTTATGACAAGTGAATTTATGGTACCTTGGTTATGTGATATATCTTGGTGATGCTAGCTAGAGATGTCATTAATCTATTGAAGCACACTACTAGTACATGTATTGTTGGATGCCTAGTATTTTCTGTAGTGAATGAAGGACTGAGGTTGATCTGTTGGTGAACATGGTTGGTACATATTTTGAGTTTCATTGAAATATCTTATGATGTATTATTGGAAGCTTACTTGATGCATGCATTTGTCATATGGTTGGACTACATATTGGGACATGTAGTTGAAGAGTTGATGAGGTGATCATGTTGTACATCGTTGATGAGTCTATAGTTGATGCATGATTGGTACACTTCTAGTACATTGGTAAAGGCACCTACTAGCAGATTGATCGGCACATGTTTTATGGTGGACTTGGCATACATGCATGAGGGTTCATCTTGTTGTGGTATAGATGCATGGTTTATTTACTTGCTTGGTACAAGTGGTGATGCATGTTTAGTGCATGTTTGATACACTCATAGATGGTATATGTTTGGATGATAGTACTTGGCTAAAAGTACACCATTGGTAGATGCACATGGTTGGCATATTGATAGATGCACATGGTTGGCATATTGATAGATGCACATGGTTGGCATGTTGATGGAGGCATATGATGGGTATACTATTGGCACATGTTTTGGTACATGATGTTTGGTATAGCCTGAGTTTGATGCATGGACAGGTCCAAGGATCGTCATGTGGCAGCATATTGCTCACTTTGTAGAGAATATAGGGGCTGACATACCCATAGGGGGAGTCATTCTTCTTCCCATGATTCCAAGAGGAGATATTTATTAGATGAAAATATAAATAGTTGAGAAAGAGCCCTATAATTGAAGAAAGAGCATAGAGGCACAATTCCAGGGGGACCGATGGTCACAGGGGGCGTGTGAGTGATGTATCTTCAACATTACATTAGAGTGAGATCCCTTGTTCAAAAGGGGAGAGATTATTCAAAGGAAGATCAAAGGCATTTAGACAGGGGGAGCAGCCCCAGGGAGAGATAGTCACGACATTCAGGCAGGGGGAGCAGCCCCAAGGAGGAGAATGACCCTTTGCTATTGATGTCAAAGGGAGAGAGATAGTCACATTGATGTGATTGATTATTATTGATGGGGAGAGATAGTCACATTGACTATTGATGTAGAGAATGCCTTATCTACATGTTGACATCAATAATTGGTAATTGGGGTTGACATCAATAATTGGTAATTGGTGTTGACATCAATGTTGGTAATTCCATCAATGCCAAAGGGGGAGATTGTTGGATCATGTTGTCATTGATGCTAATGGTTTGACTTATTCATGTCAAAGGATTGATGTCAAGTGATTGATTGATGTCAAGTAATGATTGATTGATTGTTGTGAATGGATAGATGTCAAGTGGAATCATAGTCATATTATGTCATGCATAGATGAAGATGGATCAATGAGTTGTCATTGATATGATGCACTGTTGGATTGATGTAAAGATAAATCATTATTGTCTTATCATGGTTGATAAGGTGCGCAAATGGATGAACTCCAAAGTGGTCCCCTTATGGTGAAAGCCCTCACAGGAAGACGCTTTATGTATGAGTTATTCTTGAAGTATGGTTATGCTTATATGTGGAATAATGAGATGAAGATCAGTAAAGTTGTTGGTGAAACTATCCTAGATGGATAGTGCTTGTCATGCCATTTCCGGTGGTATGTGGAATGTCACATAACTCCTCATAGTTTGAGATTTATGGCCCTACGAAGATGAAGGGCCCTCCTGTGTTGGCTTGAAGCCCCAAAAGGTCAAAGAAGTCAAAGAGCTTGCAAAGAAGAAATTATTATTTAAATGATAAAGTAAAGAGACAAAGTCAAGGAGGACTATTTAAATAATAAAGTGAAGTGACAAAATCAAGAAGGATTATTTAAATATTAATGTGAGGTCACAAAATCGAGGAGGAATATTTAAATGATAAAGTAATGGAGAACCTTCTATTTATGGAAAGTGGTTAACCCTAAAATGAGGAAAATAGGTTAAGTAACCTAAAAATGGGTTAAGTGATCTAGAAGTGGGTTAAGTGAACTAGAAGATGAAGAGTATAAATAAGAGGCAAGGGTCTCTTGTGAAAGGCATCCTTTGTGTATCTTTGTGTGTATCTCTTGAGCATGATTGAAGATCTATTCTGAGAGAGAGAGAGAGGATATGGAGGATCTCATGAATGCATCAAAGTTTCGGCATGTATGAGATCATGATGGCAAAAGTCTCGGTGGTTCAAAAACCCTAGTTTCTGAGGTATACGCGGGTTGTAGTGGGCCAGAGCACATACATAGGCGGGTTGTATGAAGATAGGGTGCGTACAATGGATGAAGTCATGAAGATTGGTTTGTCAGCTGATGATGGGCTCTTGAAGACAGTAGCAAGTTCCAGATATGCATTCTATGGGCTCAAATCTGTCACTGAGACTCTTGTATGGTTATATTGTTGTCTTGATGGATACTCTTGCTTGTTGTGTAGTGAATGCTTAAGGCATTCTTGATATGGTTGTTGTGATGTGGTTTGTGTTGGTTGATGGAGTGAGTAGCACTCTTATGATTCAGTACTGGTGTGATTGCTATAGTATGTTGATTGCTTATACATGATTGAGTAGCATTCATATTCTATGGTTGAGGAGCATGAGTGAGTTATTGGAGAGCATGGATGTGTTGTGACTGGTTGTGAGTTAGTTTGGACAGTGAAAGATAGAAGAGAATGTGATTGCAGGTTGTAGAGGATCTGAGTGTGTGAAGTAAAGCAAAACCCTAGTTGCTCAGAAGCATACGCAGGTTGTAGTATAGATTGGACGCATACATACGCGGGTTGTACTACTGGTAGGGTGCGTACACACGTTTGTTGGACTACCGACGGGTTGTGTACCTGTGACAGATTGATATTTGTTGAGGATTGCTGCCTCATCTCAGTTGGTGCTGAGGGTGTAAGATGAGTCTTGCATTATAGAGCTGGTGCTCTTGTAGAGTTGTACTCTATTCAGTTGTTGCTGAAAAACCCCAAGGATTGTAGTCTATAATAAAAAGAAAATTGTACATACATCTTGTGTTCTTTTTGTTCCTTGTGGTGATGATTTGTTGATGATACATTGTTGATATATGTTGTTGATATGTGTTTACATTTAACTGGTTATAAATGACAACAATGAGTAATGAGTTAATGGTGATTGCTAACTAATGAGTTTTGTGTAAGAGGGAAGTTTTGGGAAAAAGAACCCTACACTGTTCACCCCCACTCTCTCAGTGTAGTCGGTGTGTCCAACATGAACGCCTGAAGAAATTTGGGAAGCCATAAACTGCAACCCAAAGCTCGGATTTGAGCTTGGTAGCAGTCATTAGAACGCTACGGGTAAGTAGAAGAGGATAAAGACCTTGGACAAAGGATTTGAGATTTTAAGGAGAGCCGACTTTTGATGCCCCATCCCTAGGAACGTTAGTTAGGGGTCGGGTGTGTTACATTGCAGCTTAATAAAAGTTAGGGAGAAGCATGAAAAATATGACCAAGCAAAATATAGTGAGTTTGTCACCATCCATTCTTGTTTTATAATCAAATTCACATTGCTTGAACAATGTAGAACTAAACTTTGTTAAAAACCATGTATGATACAAAGTTCGTCTGAGAACAACAATAAACCATTCATTTTATTTAAGTCAATACAAGTGTAAATGCAAAACCTCTTGAGCTCTTGTTTGTAATTATTAATAAGGATAGAATTATCCATTGGAAAATAGGAAAAATAGGAAAAAATAGGAAACCTTTCTCTAAATATAGAGAGGTATGAAAACAATAATGCACCAAACGGAGAAACACTTTGGGCTATTCATGTTGCTAATAGATAATATAAAAGCAAGATAACCAAGTAGACTAACTGATACTTGGAAAAAAACACTTGTTGATCACTACCAAAAAACACTATTTTTCATCCCATAAAGAAATCTGTTAATATCAAGCTAGCTATGGCCAAAATTGCAGCATACATAATTTTTATTCTAATCAGAAATTAAGGATGATATACGATATTTCATATCACCTTGAAGTTTGAACCACTCATGGCCAACGCCAACACTTAAAAGACATATAAATGGAATTTTTAATTGTTCAGCAGGGCTTTTCTCCTTACCTATAACACAGTTTGTCCTATGTCCCAAAGCAAGACCTACTGATCATTTATCTCCTTTGAGGTTGAACCTTGTGGTGATGTGCAAATTACATTTTTGCAAAATTTAGGCTTAAGCTTGTAGATTGAAAATTCAACACTATAAATTCTTCTACCCTTGAAAAATGTTAAAAATGTACTTCTACAAAACTTTCATGTCAAAACAAAAAGGAATAAGATGTTAAAAAATTATATAGACATGTTTTGATATCAATATTTTTTTCCCTTGCTAGAAAATTTTGTGTTTTGCATTGAAAATATTTCAAGATGAGATAGGATTTTTATATTATCTACCAAAAACCAATATCTTTAAATTTCAAACTGTACGGCCTCCTCTAGTTAAAAGTTCTCACCCACCATAAAAAATAAATGAATGGACACCACTAAATTTGGTCACATGTCATTCATATCTCATATCTTTAATATTATGAGTATATGGGCAATATAGCTTTCAATTCAACCTCAAAATTACTTTTACTTTCAAAAATTGCAACATTTTCACAATGTTTTCAAATGTTGGTGAAGTTTAATCAAATCAAATTACTATAAATAAAGAAAAATGTTTTTTTATTTTTATTTTTTAAATATTTAAAAATTGTGTATTTTTATTGATAAGCTTAAGTGAAGTGACAAATATTAAAGAAATTTGTGAGAAAAAAAAAACAAATTAAAAAATTAAATTTGAAAAAAATTGCAAATCAACTAAGAGGAAGTGGTGTCAAGTCATAAGTAAATTGTATATTCTATTGTGATATATGATTAGTGGAATATAATAAGCATTTGGAATTCAAACATATCATTATGCTGTTGGACATCCAATTTAAAAAAAAAAAGTAATCTTGAACATCAACAAAACCAACACGGTATTGCTAAAAAAAAATGTAATCTTGCTTTTTTCGGCGACCAACACGTGAAGAGGGACCCTCCACTCAACACAATTGACAACTTTTGCAACTTTTCAATGTTACGGGGAGCCATAGATTCCAGAGTTGGTTGATATGATATGACATTTCTTCTGCCGACCAACACGTGAACAGGTAAACAATATATCCTTACACTTCATAAGTCCCTATTTGGTCACTATATGATGGAAGTTTGAAAACTTTCAAATACTTTTGATTTATTATATTGTTATAATGCAAGGTACAAAAATGAAATATAAATCAAAGATATCTTTGATTTTGTAGATTATTTTAATGCCTTATGATTAATAAATTAATAAATATAATTATTGATTTCTTCCTTTTTGTTCTTCATTGTATTTGCTGGGGACTTTCATGATGATGCCCTTATGTATTGTATTTTGGTTTACTAAAATAAATTATTTTCTCTTGAAAAACGAAATAATTTATCTTTATTTAAATACTTATATAATGAAATAATTTATTTTGTATTTAAATATTATATAATTATTTTTCATAAAATATTTTTCATCACCCACAGTGTATTAGATAATTTTTTATTGATTAGGCAAAGCATACTATTCATACTACATTGCAATCTATTTTATAAGATGCCAATATCTTTTGAGACATTACTTTATATAGAAACAATGTAAAGAGTAAGTAGACGACATTTAATAATGTGTTTAATTTTCATTAAAGAAATTTGTTTATGCATAGTAATTAGTTTAATGTTGTAGAGGTCTTTCAACTTAAAATTATTGTGTGTTTGATTTATCCTAATTTCACATAGAGAGAGAAAGGAAAAGAGAAATACTTTATAGTTATATAAGTAATATCAAGACATCACAAGATTTAGACCTAAATAAACCTTCGATTTTTATCTCTATATTTTATTAAAGGACGATACTTTCCTTGGTGCAACCACATTTCAATGAAATACTATATGTAATTAAAAACCAAATTCAACAAAACCACCATGTTAGAAAATAGAGACAACTTCTTAAGATGCATAAAACTTGCACATTTTCAACAAAATCACCATGCTGGTAGCTTGCACATTTTCAACAAAACCACCACACTGGTAACTTCTGCATTTTTAACAAAACCACCAGGCTCGTAAATAACGATAACTTATTCATATGAATAAAGCTTGTACATTTGCTATTCTTGTCAATAAAAATGGTAAAACGATTAGAACAACTAAATTAAAAGAATTTTGCATGGATCATTACGAATGTAAAATTTAATATCAAACTATAAGCATATGAGAAATTAAAATATATGGTGTTCTTTTTTGGTTTACAAACAATCTTAAAATGTGGAAAAACACTATAAATCAAGTGATCAAATATACCCTTACAGTAAAGGAAAGAAACTTGTTTCAACTTAGTAGGCCTTTGTAGGAGATAAAAATTGTAGATGCAAAATCACATAAAATGAATTTGGTACAATGCTTCCCATGTTACACCAATCCAACTATTCCAATGTGTAAAACACATAAGTATAACTACACCTAATACCCCTTTATAAGGAAGGGGTCAACTAAATATCCTACATTACATTATGTCTATATGCCACTTCAATATTCAAATTCTCTATATTCATAGCTTAATCAGAAAGATAAGTTGTGGGCAAGCATATGGACTATCAATGAGTGATTGGAAATGGGGTGAAAAAAATACTCTCTAAAATTGAATAAACTAAGAAAAGTACCAGGAACTAAACTTGTGAAGCTCTCTATCAAATCATGATGATACAAAATAACAATATACCACTTTCAAAAGAAAATAGGCCTATTGTGTCAACAACCACTAGTTTGTTGTACAAAATTTCAACAATTGTCCTTGATCAACCAACCTAAAATGTAATTGTGCATTGATTTGGATAGACAACAATGTAAACATTAAATTACAAATCCTTTCAAGTACAAGAAAAACTTCTTATTTGAATACTAAGAACAAGCACATTGTGCTCCCATACATTAAAAAATCTTACCCCTAACACAATCTAAATAAAAAACCCTAGGCCCATAGACCCAGTGGAAGCATTGGAAATGGGACTAAGCTATGATGTTTACCAAGTACAAGCTAACCCTCAGCTATAAATGGATTTACTTAAATCTTATGCTAGAATATCAACTAGATAAACTATGGCCAATGAAGTCCAAGGAGAAGAGTTGGTTGTATATGTGAAGAGTAGTTAGAACCTAATCGCCCATAAATAAATTTCACATGGTTACTTACAATGGAATTTCATCCATTGTAAATAACTAGTTCAATTTTACAAATTGTGATGGATTTTATGCAAAGAAAAAATGGTTGCAACAAAGCAAATGCCTTCTCACTTTTTGGGTGATGTCACTTTAATATCATTCTTTCAATCATAAACCTGCATTGTTGTCAATTTGTCCCACTCAACTTAGACGAAGATTTGCAATTCATGATTTACTTTTCTATTTTTTATGACATGAATGAGTATGATGTGGGCAGAGCAGTCTCCAACAATAGGTTCATTTCCTCTGCCATTGTTTTTGCATGAAATTTATTTATTTCCTCCACTAAATTATGGTTCCAATGGTTTAAAGGAGAAGAGTTATAAGGATGGTACCTCATCCTCATTCATTTTCAAGCCTCATGTGAAATCTGGCCCTTCTTCTTGCATGTCACCTCTAGGAGGCATGATAACCCTCTTCTTTCAACTTCATATTTAAGCATGGTTTTTTCTTAGTGAAGAAAACTACAACATAAGATGCACTATTTGCACTCTCTAATCTTTGATGAAAAATAATAACTAGAATTCCAAAGATTCCCTTTTTCGTAATTTTACAAAAAGAGTCATTGTGATGTAATTTAGTCAATAGTATATATTGGAAAAATATACTAAGGCAGATGATCTTAGTGTGCATGTATGTTTTCCAAAGCCAAGTAAATTCATTGAAAGTTACAAGTTATCAATGGTCCAAAGAATTAGAGCAAACATTATCAAAACAAATTATCTTTTGGAAATTCACATTCTTTCTTTATTTTGGAATTGAAGCATTTATTATCTATCATCATGTACATGTCATTTGTCAATGTAAATGTGTTTATAAAATATTCTAAGATCAAAATCAGACCCTGTAAACAACTATGCTAAGGTACCTCAATGTTTTTAAAATCCAGATTACAAATCAATGGTCGAGACACCAATTCCCTTCATAGATAGGGCCCTGCTAACAAATGTAGTCCATGCATGAAAGGGATCCCATTATGTTGAAAAAAGTAAAACTTTTAATTATTACTAAAGGGTAAAAT
>JZKD02S0228234.1:161279-177567 GCA_000966675.3 Picea glauca | reverse complement strand
CCTCCATACCAGCATTGCCATACCGCCATTGCCTCGTGACATCATCCTCCACTATCACACCGCCTCATGATGTCACATCCCACTATCTCCTCTTACAAGTCCTGTCTCATTACTCTGCTAGTGTATCCCTCCTCCTTTGACCTATCACATGTCTTATCCCATTCCCCTATCCTCCAATTATCACATTCCACGTCATCCTGGGATGCTCGTCACCCATCCTTCACCTACCACCTCATACATCAAGTGATCCGTTGGCCATTTATTACATGCTAAAATATCCGTTACCCTGCTGACCTGTCCCCCGCACCCAACGGATACCCATTCACCCAAATTTAACCTGTCTCTGCCATTTTCACATTGCTCACACTCTCCGCACACCAAAAAACTCATTTCCCCTCACTATTCGAGTCAGCGACCCAACCATAGCCTTTAACTGCTAACGTTTTTGTTTCAATTGCAGGTACCTTTTAATGTGATGGCGACAAAAGCTAAAATATGATCAGAGGCCGAGGAAAATCCATTTCTTCCACCTCCTATTGATCTCGACCGAATCCCACTAGCCAATAAAGACTACCTGATCTCATAAACTAGGTGCGAATTCAACCTTGCCGAGTTGTATTCATGGTTCAGGGACACTTTGTTGGATCAAAGTGATGAGATTGGGCTCTGGGAGTCCAATCTCCCCCTATATCTTTTTCCCCAAGTCCACCATTTTTCGAAGTTTGCCCTCAAGTGCCAGGCACACTACCTTCCTGATAAGAGAGTCATTGTTTCGTCATCTAGAGAAACCCTTTTCACTGTCACACCTGAGTCTATTGATCAAATGATGCAAATATCCAGAGTTGAATCTGCTTCTCCTCTCAACCTTGAAGTTTTAACTGAAACATACAAGAACCTATCTTTTCCCTAGAGAGCGCAGATTTTTGAGCTTTTCCTCCCACAGGATGCTCAACTTCCCAAGAAAAACCCCCCTTACCATTCCTCCATGTTTTCAGAAAAGGGAAACTAGATCAATTCATCATTATGTTGTCTGCTCGGTTACTTCTCAGATGAATGGGTGGACGAGACCATCTTGGGTTAACTATCCATTTTCGATGCCGAAGAAAAAGCCAACACCCAGTTCGAATACCGCAGTTTTCTAGCTGAGAACATGCATGACCAACTTTTCAAATTTCCCACAGAGGCCATGTTTTGGTATTCTTCAATAATATCTTACATGTTCATGTTCTTTCAAGACAATAAATTCTCGTTCACCATGCAGAAAATGGACCAGGACGTCAAACCACAGCCTGCCACCTCTTGGACTTCGCTGCTCAGAAGAAACTCCACAGAGTTCAATTTCAAGCAATTTATTGAGCAGTTTTATCACCCAGTGCTGAGCATGCTCAGTGGTAGGCAGGAGTCGAGGATAAATGAGGAGATCTAGAGAATTTTACACCTTTCAGACCTCGCCAAGACTGGAGACTGGTATCTGTATCAGAATCACATGGAAATTAGGATTTATGGAGGTGAGTTGGCTCCTTATAAACTTCCCAGATACGTTCCGATCAGGATACTTTCCTTGGAATACATCAGGAAAATGATCAATTCAGACGATATACACTTTGTGTCTTTGAAGAAGAAATAATAGCTGAGAATTAAGGGGCAAATACGATCTTTTATCTACAACAGTCGAGCTGTCAGGGAAGAGGCAAACAAACTATTGAAGGAAATGAAGTTCAACACAAGTTTCCTGTGGAACTACGATATGCGTGGGATCATTATAGAGATGAGATTGAAGAATAAAAATGCTTTGTATGTTCATGCACCCAAGCCCGAGATAGAAAAGTTTATGAATCAAACAGAGTGGGAGGTGAACACTCTGGAAGAATTAGAACAACAATATCTTCCAATCATTATCTCACAAACAAACACACCACAGGTACCAAAGGAGAAAAGACCCTGAAAGGATGCTTCCCCTTCAGTCACAGAAGTCTCGACTGAGGATTTCTAGGTATACACCAAAAGGCCAAAAGCTAGTCATACAACTGACACGGCTGGTGAAAAAGAAACCCAATCCACTACAGTCATGAAAGGAGATCATTCACCTCTTGTCTCAAGCAACCAAAAGATCATGTCTACTTCTTCATCCAAGAAGAAGACTGACACCTCACTAATCAACCAGCCAAATCAAGGGGGTGCAAAGTTGAGTATTTTTTAGAAATACGATATGATCAAGAAGAAGAATCAGATGCTGACCAGCAACACCTATGCTCAGTTTTGGAAGCAAACGTCCACAACACAACACAGATTTTTATTAGCTTTTGATACAGAGAAAGGAAGAATGCACATGGCATTCTTGCAGGCACAAGTGCCCCATCCAAAGGAAATCACTGACTATAAAAGGGAAACATTTGAGTTTAACACCAGAGATGTACATCCAGCTGATCAGATGGATTTACACGGGAAGAATGGAGAAATGGTTTTCTCAACATTGACCAATGCTTCTACTACTGTTGCAAAATTACAGGTTTCTTTGAACAATGTTCAGACTCAATTAAAGTTGGAAAAAATATCATCTTTTGCAAAGGATAATAGAATTAAGTCTTTAGAAGAATTGGTGCTCAAAATTGGGTATGACCCCTCAAATGTGAAAGCAACTGAGGAGATGCTCAATAAAAAGAATGTTGACATAGCATCTCTGAGGAAGCAACTAAAATTGCCACCTACAGAAGACTCACAAGCCAAAGAGATAGCTGAGACAGAAGGTGAAAAAGAGGAGATGCTAAAGTTGATCATGGAACAAAACGCACAAATAAAAGAGATGGAAGCAGAGCTGGAGAGGTTAGTAAAGGAGAAGGAACAGGAAACAACTATGGAAGTCATCCCACTGAGTGCAGTTCCCCTCACAGGAGTTAGCACAGCAACTATATCAACAACCACCACAACAGAACTTCCCTCAGCCACCCCACTGACAGCTCTGGAAAAATCTGTAGAGCTAGCAAAATCAATGGAGGAGATGACCCTTCAAGGAATAGAAATCGCTAGACTGAAAAAAGAGGTTGAGAATCTCCAGGAGCTCAAGTCTTCTTACCAGACAAACTACAACATTGAGAAGCAAACATCAGAAAAGCTCCAGCAGGAAATACAACAGTTGAAGAAGAAGACAGTTGTTGGCAAAACATTGGCAGAAGCCAAAGAGAACATTTGGATGGATATCTCAAAATCCATAAACGAAATATGTCCCATGGTGCAAATCATGTTTGAACAACAAGATTTGGTGTTAAAAAGAAAACAGGCCATCGACAGGATTAAGGGAGAGTTGGGGAGATGCCCACAGAAGAAAATTAAATCATCGGGTTTCTGAATTTGAAAACTAGGGAGGAGCTAGAAGACCTAAAGATTGAATATAAGACATAAACCATCCTCGAGTTTTAAAAGAGTGTTGACCAAAAGAGGACTGATGTTGCAGCTGGAGGAGAAAGTCCAGAACATGGATCTCAAGGTTCGAAGATTCTTCAGCAAGATGGATGCTTTGCATAAGAAAGGCCTCCCTAGTCTACTGGTTATAAATGATAAGTTGATGACCCTTCCTGACTACAAGCAGAAGATTGCCATGGTGGCCAAGGATAGTTCCAAGCTTTCAGGAATACAGGGTAGCATAACAGGAAATTTGTTCCTAGAGGCTTTGTAGATGGACCTCAGTATCCAACAAGAGATCAAGTACATTTTCATCACCAAGACGACTTTTTCCAAATACACAAAAATCGATGAAATCTACCGAAGACTGCTCAAAGTCACCATTCCCAGTCAGCAAAGATGGGAAGAGCTATGCACTTTGATCGAATAAGAGATAAGGTGTCCAAATCCAAGTCAGCAAGCAGAGAAGTCAAAGTCATGTAAATGACTCACCAACGGCCTTCCCCAGAATCAACATGAAGAATATGACAGATCATCGACAGTTCCTACATTTTTGTATCTTGTTATCTAGTTAGTTAGATTTAGAATCTGCCACATCCTGATCATTAATGACAAGGTCATTTGTAATTTTGATTATAAATACTTCGAACTTGGAAGTATGGAGGGTTGATATTTACGCCCAAGCAAGCTGTAAGTGTTGTAATTTTTATCTGAAATCTACCAGTAATACAAAGGAAATTTCACAGGATTCCTTCTTGTCTACTGTTGGTGAAGTTTTCTCCTCTCTATTAAATGTTTCTTCTTTCTTCGTAATCATCTATGTTTTCTATATCTAATCATTTAAAAGGAGTTAAAGTTGCAAAACTTATCTTTGTATACTCTGTTTCTAACTTTTAAAAGATCTTAATGTTTGTCTTCTGATATTATGATAAAGAAACTCTCCATTGCTTCTTTGTCTTAATTGAATCTCACATCTTTTCTGTTGTCCATCATTTTTATTATAAATAATCCAAAAGTAACATTATCTTTCCCTGTGAAAGAATCTTCAAACCTGTTCTTTGATATCAAACTTTATAAAACAGACCCCATAGCCCAATGTATGCGTGAACCTTTTCAGCCAATTTATAAAACCAAACACATTGTCTTATTAATTTAACTAGCCTAATCTCTTAAGTCTGAAACAAAACTAAATCTTATAGAGAGATCCCTCTATGAAACTGGCAGGGCTAGGTCCCAGTTTCGAAGTGGTTGGATAACGTTTCCTTTGATGAATTCCTTCTACCTTCCGACAACCTCTGGGAATTTACAGAGTGATAACATAAATGGCAACTCCACTGGGGAAGAACTGAACAAACTTTCAGTTCCACGATTTCTTTCCCCTAGTCAAGAGAACTTTATTTCTGAATGAATCATTAGAATATAAATTTGAAAGAGATAATGTTTAGAGGTTGTTACAAGTTTGTATATATTAGTCTAAGTGTCATAAAAAATTAAAAAATATGGATCCTAAAAGAACTTACACCAGAGCCCACCTCGATCCAGAACCTGCAACAACAATAGACAATCCAAAATTATTACTCAGGAAGAAAAACCTTGCAGAAGGTTCCGAGAGTCACAACCCTCTCCATAGATCCCCTTCTCTTCCAAAGAAGTTGGTTGCCCTTCAGGATCTTGAGTTTGATAGTTCTTTCGAATGAAGCCTTTTTAGAACAAAGTTAGATAGCTTTGTAATTGAAATCGTTATAGATCAAACCATCCTGCAGCCTAGGAATTCTGAAATACTTTCTCCCAAACCAGACATTGATTAACGTTTTCTTCAGGAATTTGACAAGTTAGAAGATCTAGTAGAAAATCTTGATCAAGCCTTAGACAAATCCCACTTCCAACAAACAGCTAAAATTTTTTCTTTGACAATCGTTGCAACTTCTATTAAACCTAAACCAGCCCAATCCATTCCTCCCAACCCTTAATCTTCCATAGCTTCTGTCACTTCCCCTCCTGTTACACAAGTTGTTGTCCAACCTCCTCCATTTATCATGGCAGCCACATATGCTCCCTTGGTGTTGGCAGCTCCCTTACAGGCCATGCCCCAGGACTATCAAACCAGACTTCCACAGTTTGATGGCACTGGGCCTCTCAATGCACAACAACATGTTGACAAAATGAATGACTATTTTGATTTGCAGGAAGTTGATGAACCTAACGTTAAAATGAGACTCTTTGCACAGAGTCTGACTGGGGATGTCAAGAAATGGTTCAAATCCTTATGCCCTTCTTCTGTGGTTGACCTTGCCGCTTTTCAAAGAAGTTTTCTCGACAGATGGGAGGTAAAGAAAAATCCTCTCCAGATATTGTCAAAATACAAAAACATCAGAAGGAACCAAGGAGAGACAGTACAGGACTACTGCATCCACTTCAATAATCTGTACAATGCAATTCCGACAGATATCAAACCACCTCAAGGATTGGCATTAATAAAATTCCCCAACGGCTTTGATGTTGATATGTCATATCAGTTAAGGGAAAGAAACTCTGCCACTCTAAAAGACATGCAAAAATGTGCAGTAAGTGTAGAAGCCAATCTGTTATCCAGAAAAACCAGGCAGAGGACAGAAAGGAGGGTCATGATTAAAGAGGAGCCTTCCACGTCCTCTTTAGACGCCAAACTGGATTCCTTAGCCAGAACGATGGAGAGAATGATGGAGAGACTTACTATAACTGACAGAAATCCTCCCAAGGAAAACGAAGCTGCTCCTCAGATTCAGAATCTGAACTTCAGAAGAAATCCCACCCAAATCAAGAAGAGAGATCCTAGGGATAAAAGAGGATATAGGGGTCTTGATCAGCAGATCAGACCACCCCTTCAGGAAAATTACACTGGCGAAGGTGGGGAAATAATCGAAGAAATGGATGATACTCATATAAACCTCATGGGAGTTCACAACGATAACTCCATTTTTCTTACTCAGGAAGAGAAGGAGCTCTTTCTCCTTTCACAAACAAAGGTGAATGAGGAAGCAGAGGAAACAGAACAACAGGCTTTTGAAAATTCCATAATGGAGGTACATAGGCAGTAAAACCTGAGAAGCAAGAAAACCAGTGACAATCCTCCAAAGAAAGTTTCTGAAACGAAGAAAGTAGTCGAGACCAATAAAACCACAGAAGCTATTGAACATAATAAGTCAACTAAGAGGGGGGGGGGTGAATCATTTGTATAAAATTTCTTTCACTTTATAAGAAGATTACTTTTTAATCAATAAATCATGCCTTTAACATTTATCTTGTAGTAATACATTTAACCAATAAATACACAATCACATAAATGAAACAGTGACATGGTGATTTTTCATGAGGAAACCCAAAAGGGAAAAACCTCTTCTTCTTATGAATGAAAGGCAAGCTCCAACTCCTCTTTACATTCTTATTTTATCTGAGCTACAACCCAGATGAGGCTGCTACCTCTGTTTCTTCATCACCTACTGAATGGAAGCTACAACTCCCAGATGTACAAACACCAACTTATACAGGAGAATTTTACAGTCTCCCCTTGCTCCTCCCTACCACCCTGAAATCCTTCTCTGTCACTAAGAACCTGCAAACCAAGTATTTATCTTCTCTGGCAAAGGATTCAGCATTCAAATCCTCAATATTTAAATAATCATATCAAAATCCATTCTTCTCCCCTTGATCTCTATTATATCTTCATCATTTTGTCTCACTATCCCTGTATGATTTTATTTCAGTTTTATCTTCATTTATAAAAATGAATTTTTACCTTAGAGCTACAGTTGTACCATTGATTCCATACACGCACCAACATTCATCTCACCCAATTTCACTTATTTCTACCCTATAGATTCAGAGCGTACACTCGAACCCTCAGGCTTCGAAGATTCAGTTACAATAATTGAATAACTACCTCACAGTGATTATTATTGGTCAAGGCATCAAGATGAACAATATCCACATGATCAGTTTAAACATTTAACCAGCATCGTTTGATGAACATACAAATGTTTTAATTTTTCAGCACGAAGTAACCCTTGAGCGCTTTGGCAAACCACTTGTGCTAACCCATATGTCCATTGGTCGTGACCACAGGTTAATCAAAATGCATTTTGCATTTCACATTTTGACAATTCAACAATCTTGTGTCGAAGAGTCTTGACACTTCAAGTTATGAAACCCCGAAATAGAGCTTAGCTTCATGCTAGCTCCTCCCTCTCACATGACCATCGGTGGTAACCACTACCTACACTAAGAAGGTATTTCGACGTTTCAAATTTCGGAATTTCGGCATTTCTTGTGATGAAGTGTTTAAATACTCCAAGTCACGAACCCCGAAATTTTCGGTGTTTCGACATTTCGCATTTCAGCGTTTCGACATTTCTTTGATGAAGTGTTTCGACACTCCAAGTCACGAACCCCGAAATGATCTGACGAATTCACATTTGATCTGGTGGAGATAGATCAGACGGTTCTCGTTAACTTCTCGAGGACAGATCAATAGTCATATACAACTCTTATATTACTCCTCCAATGCTTAATCCAACGGATATGACTTAATCATTCATCGAGATGCGGTATTTCATCATTTGGGACTTCATGATGTTGAATTTTTTTCTTACCATGCAAAAATCCTGAAATAGAAACTCCCGGGATCATGTGATGTGTGTCCCTTTCAATATTTCGGCATTCGAGACTTCGTGATGTTGGTGTTTTTTCTTACCATGCAAAAAATTCCGAAATAGAAACTCCCAGAGTGACGATCTTTGAAATTGACGATCTCCAAAATTCAAGTTGTGCCTGTGCAAACTGATCCATGGTGTCTGTGCAAACTGACCAACAGAAGCTTCTCCCAAGAAAGTCCCTGAGAGGAATAATGTCGAAGCTCCTACTAAAGGAAAAAATACAATTTTACAATGATTAAATTAGACTGAAGTTTCATCAACTAGTCAACCAAGTGCTTATGCCCAAAAGACCATGGTAGACAAATAAGAAATGTAGATCTTAATCAAAGCTTCCACTTCCTTCAGCCTTGAAGGGGAATTAGCCAAATTGAAGATTCCCATTCCTCTTTCCGAGATGATGAGTAAGAACACTTACAGGTCTTAGGTGATTAAAGCATTGAGAATCGAGCCAAAGATAGGTATGAAGGCCTTGATTGTTGGATCAACAAATCACTTGGATACGGTAAATCTTACTGATGACCAGCCTAAGCTCCTTTTTGGCCCTGAAGTGGATGGTCAGGTTGATACTGGTGTCGTTGCCCCTTTCTACATCAGCCTAAATATCCACGAACTGATTTTACATAATGCTATGCTGGATTCAGGCGCCTCCCACAACCTAATGCCCAAAGATGTGATGGAGAAGTTGGGACTTGAAGTTACCAAACCCTACAAGGATTTTCATTCCTTCGACTCCAGCAAGGTCAGATGCATAGGGCTGATTAAATATTTATGTATCACTTTGGTTTAGATCCCAGCAAAAAGCATGGTTATGGATGTTTTGGTTGAAGACATCCCCCCGAAATATGGTATGTTGCTATCCAGGTCTTGTGGGGCCAAGTTGAAAGGCACTTTGCATTTAGATATGTCTTATGCCACTATCCTAGTTTTTGGACAACAGAGGAGACTGTACAGGGAGACTCTTATGAAGTACATGGTCAGAAGTCAGGAAAAACCGCATAACTATCCACTATACTCTACACATTTTGATTTGGATTCTTTCATTCTGTACAACGATGGTCACTTGGAAGGACAAATTGCTCAGCTAGAAGATGATTCACCCAATCTGAAACAAGATAAAGCAATCATTGAGGTGAGAAATACTACAATTGTAGGAAGTGAGGAAGTGCCAGCAGAGTTTTGGAGCATGGATTTTGATGGAGCTATGAGCAAGGTGGGAGCTGGAGCTGGAGTTTGGTTGCACAATAACAAATCGAAGTACTCAGAGAGTCACTCTTACAAACTGAATTTTCAGTGCACTAACAATATAGCTGAGTACGAAGCTTTGATGCTCGGCCTGAAACTACTAAAGAAGGTTGGTGCCAAGCAAATTATGGTAAGAGGCAATTCTGAACTGATTATCAAGCAAATTAAAGGTGAATATGCAACAAAAAATCCCAGACTTAGAGCTTATAGGAATGTTGTTTTGGATGCTCTTCAATTTTTTACTGAAATTGATTTGCAGGTGATGCCCAAGGGAGAAAACATATTAGCAGATTGACTGGCTACGTCAGCAGCTACATGCAAGATACCTTTCCACCCCACTCACCAATACACAGTAGAGGTGAAGTGTAGACTGAATGTCCCAGACAACATCAGATATTGGTAGGTATTTGGGAATGATGATCAAATTGAGAATTTCCTACAGTGTAAGAATGAGTTCGAATGTACAAATATAGATTTAGAGAATGAAGATGACAATGTAAATAGATCAGTTTTCGAAAATTGTAGTGTAAATAAAGTAGACTTAAATGAAATAAACAAAAATGATGAAGATTTTGATGTTTTGCATTTGAAAAGTAATGTGTTACCTAGAGGTTTGGTTCCATTAGAAGACCTTTTTTATTTTAACAATGTAACGAGAAAACCCAAAATTGAAGCTAGTGGTAAAGAGGTCGAAGAATGCAACATAGAAACATAAGAGAATCCTAAAATGATAAAACTTTCCAAATCTTTACCCCCCCGAGCTGAAACGCAAATACATTGAACTGTTTAAGGAATATATAGATGTGTTTTCTTGGGGTTATTAGGATTTGAAGGCTTATGACACAAGTATCATACAACATAGGATCCCAATAAAAGAAGAACACAAACCTTTTAGACAGAAACTTAGGAGGATAAATCCCATGTTACTACCCCTGATAGAAAAAGAGATTAAAAAGATGTATGACACCAAGATCATAGTTCCTTTGAGATTTTCCAAGTGGGTTTCTAATCTGGTCCCCACCAGAAAGAAAACTGGCGAAATCAAGCTCTCCATTGATTTCTGAAACCTGAACAAAGTGTCCCTGAAAGACAATTACCCTTTGCCTAAAATGGATCACATCTTACAAAAGGTAGTTGGAGCCAGCAGAGTTTCTTTATTAGACGACTTCTCAGGCTATAACTAGGTTCTTGTTCACCCAGACGATCAGGAAAAAACAACCTTCACCACACCCTGGGGAACCTTCATGTACATGAATATGCCCTTTGGCTTAATGAACGCTGGGGCCACTTTCCAAAGAGCAATGGATATTTCTTTTGTGGATGAGATCGGTAGGTTTATAGTCATATATCTGGATGATGTGACAATCTACTTCCAATCCGATGAGGAACATTTACAGCATCTCAAACGTGTGTTTGAGAAATGCTGAAAATTTGGGATTTCATTGAATCCCAAGAAATGCCTTTTTGGATTAGAGGAATCCAAGCCATTAGGACACATAATCTCTAAAAACAGAATTAAAATAGATCCCAGCAGGATAGAAGCCATCTAGAAATTGGAACACCCTATGAACCTTAAAGAATTTCAATCGTTTATTAGCAAAATAAATTTTCTGAGGAGATTCATACCAACCTGGCCGAACTTCTCAGGAACATCACAAATATGATGAAAAAGGACACCAAAATAAGATGGAAGACCGAATCGAAATAGTCATTTGAGTAGGTAAAGTATGCACTCACACAGGCACCAATTTTGATCAGTCTAGACTACACCAAAGATTTCTACCTTTTCTCTTTTGCATATGAACACACCATCGCAACTGTGTTATTGCAGAAAAACAGTGATGGGTATGAACAGCCCATATCTTTTTTTCAGTAAATCTTTGAGAGATATTGCACTAAATTACAATATAATGGAGAAACAAGATTTTGCTCTGGTGAAAGCCATAAAGGATTTTAGAGTCTATATTTTCCATTCCCACAAAATTGCTTATGTTCCAAACGTAGTGGTAAAGGATATCCTGACTCAAGATAATCTAGATGGTAGGAGAGGAAAGTGGATTGCTATTATTCTAGAATATGATATTGAGCTTAAACCTACGAAACTGATCAAAGGTTAGTGTCTGTCAAAGTTGATGGTTGAATCTAATTTCCATGCTTTAGATATTAATTTATTGGCTGCAGTTGATGAGCAGGAAGAGCAGGCGACTCCAAACGTAAAAGAGGTATTCCTAAACTCTCTTTGGTACACAGACCTCATTTTTGTACTTCATAACTTACAAGCTCCTCCTGGCTTAACTAAAACTAAAGACAGATTTTTGAAACTGAAAGCATTGAAATTTTGTACTCTAGAAGGTAATCTTTACTGGAAAGATCCTGCAGGATTCTTACTTAATTGCTTGTTAAAAGACAAAGTTAACAAAGTTCTGCAAGATTTTCATGCACGGGACTGTGGTGGACATCTGATTTGGAAGAAAATAGCTAATAAGATCCTCAGAGCAGGATTTTACTAGCCCACATTGTTTGATGACATACACCAAAAGTTCACCTCATGCCATAAATGTCAAGTGTTCAAAGGTAAAAAGAAGCTCCTACCTTTTCCCCTAAAACCCATCTCAGTTGAAGCACCTTTACAACAATGGGGATTGGACTTCATCAGAGAGATACACCCTCCTTCTTCGGGTCAACATAGATGGATCCTCACCACCACGGATTATTTCACAAAGTGGATCGAAGTTGTACTATGCAGGCAAGCTACTGACTCTGTTATCATTAAATTTCTAGAAAATAATATTTTCTCTCGTTTTGGATGTCCCGGGAAAATCATAACTGACAATGCAGTTGCTTTCCGATCCAAAAAGCTTATAGAGTTTTGTAGCCAGTATCACATTACTTTGGGTCACTCCACATCTTATTACCCCCAGGAGAATGGGCTAGCTGAATCCTCCAATAAAACACTGGTGAATATCATTAAGAAGACGCTGCAAGAAAATAAGAAGTCCTGGCATAATAAGCTGGGTTTTTCACTTTGGGCAAACAGATTGACCACCAAGAGATCAATTGGTATGTCTCCATACTAGTTGGTTTATGGCACTGAAGCAGTTTTTCCTACCTCTCTGGGGGTCCCTGTCATGAAACTGTTGCAAGAGATGCAAGATGAACCAAATAATTCCCAAAGAAGAATAAATCAGATGATCAATTTGCAGTAGACCAGGGAAGAAGTATACAACAAAACCCAGATCATCCAGGAAAACATCAAAAAGATTTTTGACAAAAGAACTAAAGAAGATGATTTTGAGTTAGGTGATTTGGTGTTGAAGTGGGATTCTAGGAATGAAGATAAGAGTAAACATGGAAAGTTTGATAGATTATGGAAGGGCCCTTATATGATTCAAGCATTTAGAGGAAATAACACTTTTCTGCTCAAGAACAGTGATGGAACAGACCTGCCAGGTGGACCTTTGAACGGCGAGATGTTGAAGCATTATTCACCACCCTAATAAAGGCCCTGGCCAGCCACTTCCATTGTACAAACTATTTCTTTTACTTCCAGTTTATGAGTGGGTGATTTTGATCAGCTGGTTGAAGCCCATAGAGAAGGTCCTAAGCCACTGGACAATGTCATCAAAATTTTCAAAAATAAAACAAATCAAATAGCAAAAGAAGCTCTGGAGAAAATCTTTCAGGACAGCAAGAAGTAGGATTCTTGGCACTTCACAAGGAGAGTACCATCCCCAAATAAAGTCGCTGTTATAACCCTATAATTCATAGGATCAACTAGTGACTGGAATTTTATCCCTTTAGTGTTTTTTGGATTATAAATAATGTTTCATCCTGTAAATGATTTGCAAAGAAAAAGAAAATAAAAATAAAAGAAAAATAAAAGAAAGAAAGAAAAGAAAAGAAGAAAGAAAATAAGAAAAGAAGAAAAGAATAAAAGAGGGCATAAAAGAAAATGGATAAAGCCCCATGCAATAATAATGACTTGATCCATACAGTTTAAACATGGCCAAGTCCTTTTGAATTTATGTTGATAGGGTTAGTGAATATTGTTCAATCTTAGCCAAGTAGTTAGGTTAGCTAGTGAATAAATTTGATCAAACTGTTTAATCCTGATCAAATAGCCCTAGGATAGTGTAATTTATTAGCTCAACAGTCTAATATGGGCTAAATGTGTAGGTAGGTAGGATAGGACATAGGCTAGCCAACCTTTCTTTCAATAAAATTTGTATGATGTTCAATGAAAATGCATGATTTTGATGTTTGAGGTGTTTTCCTAACCCCATGGTGACAAAAAGCAAGGGAAGCAGTGCAGAAAACCCATAAATAAGCACTATCCTAAGTTTTCAAGGTGCATTTTGATTCGCGCCTGGAGATTAAAAAGCATGCATAGATCTACGGCAGATCTAAGAGCACCTGGATATACGACTGAGAAGGAATTTTGGACCCCCCCGACCGTTCTACCTTTAACAGTGGGGGGGGGGTGGTCTGGAATGGTGATTAACAAGAGCACATAGATCTATGGTCAAACAGGCAGCACGCAGATGGATGACCAACAAGAGATTCTGGACCCCCCCCGATTGTTCTAGCTTTAACGGTTTGGGGGTTTCTGGAATGAGGTTGTTTTTCCCAGCGAGCCCCATCCTAACGTGGTGTAAATCTATTGCGTCAGACCCCCTTTGCTCCAAACCACTTACTACTTACCCCCCTTTCGACTTACCACCATACCGACATTTCCATACCGCCATTACTTCATGACATCATCCTCCACTATCCCGCTGCCTCACGACGTCACATCCCACTATCTCCTCTTACAAGTCACGTCTCATTACTCTGCCAGCGTATCCCTCTTCCTTTGACCTTTCACATGTCTTATCCCATTTACCTGTCCTCCAATCATCGCATTCCACGTCATCCTGGGACGCTCGTCACCCGTCCTTCACCTCCCACCTCATACCTCAAGTGATCTGTTGGCCATTTATTACAGGCTAACATATATGTTAGCCTGACCTGTCCCCCATGCCCAACGGATACTAGTTCACCCAAATTTAACTCATCTATGCCATTTTCACACTGCTCACACTCTTTGCACACCAGAAAACTCATTTCCCCTCACTGTTCCAGTCAGCGACTTAGCCATAGCCTTTACTCGCTAACGTTTTTGTTCAATTGCAGGTACCTTTTGAAGTGATGGCGCCAAAAGCTAAAAGATCATAGGTCAAGTAAAATCCATTTCTTCCACCTCCTATTGATCTCAACCAGATCCCGTTAGCCGGTAAAGACTACCTGATCTCAAAAACCAAGTGCGAATTTGACCTTGCCGAGTTGTATTCATGGTTCAAGGACACTTTCCTGGATCAAAGTGACGGGATTGGGCTCTGGGAGTCCGATATCCCCCTGTATCTTTTTCCCCAAGTCCACCATTTTCCGGAGTTTGCCCTCAAGTGTTAGGTGCACTACCTTCCCGATAAGAGAGCCATTGTTTCATCATCTGGAGAAACCCTTTTCACTGTCACACCCGAGTCTATTGATCAAATGATGAAAATATCCAGAGTCGAATCCGCTTCTCCTCTCACCCTTGAATTTTTAACTGAAAAAGACAAAAACCTGTCTTTTCCCCAGAGATTGCAGATTTTTGAGCTTTTCCTCCCACAAGATGCTCAACTTCCCAAGAAAAACCCCCCTTACCATTCCTCCATGTTTTCATAAAAGGGAAACTAGATCATCTCATCATTATTTTGTCTTCTTGGTTACTTCTCAGATGAATGGGTGGACGAGCCCATATTGGGTTACCTGTCCATTTTCGCTACCGAAGAAAAATCCACCACCCAGTTCGACTACAGTAATTTTCTAGCCGAGAACATGCATGACCAGCTTTTCAAATTTTCCATAGAGGGCATGTTCCAGTATTCTTCAATACTAGCTTACATGTTCATGTTCTTTCAAGCCAATAACTTCTCATTCACCATGTAGAAAATGGACCAGGACGACAAACCACAACCTGCCACCTCTTGGACTTCGCTGCTCGGAAAAAACTCCACAGAGTTCAATTTCAAGCAATTTATTGAGCAGTTTTATCACCCAGTGGTGAGCATGCTTAGTGGTAGGCAGGAGTCGAGGATAAATGAAGAGATCCAAAGAATTTTACACCTTTCAGACCTCGCCAAGACTGGAGACTAGTATCTGTATCAGAATCACATCTAAATCAGGATTTATGGAGGTGATTTGGCTCCTTATAAACTTCCCAGATACATTCCGATTAGGATAGTTTCCTTGGAATACATCAGGAAAATGATCAATTCACACTAGTACATATGACCAAATTTGTGATGGTTGTTCGTTGATATTGCCACAGTTATCCATCGCAATTTCCACGAAAGCCAAGATTTTTTATCGTCGTTATATCCACGATCCAGGTGTGCATGGAAACATCCACGAAATTAGCTATCCACGTGTCACCACTTTAAATATTAGTTAACCTTATGAATCGTCGCAATACCAACGAAGAAATGTGGCAAGTACGACAAAACTTCGTCGCAATTGGGACGAAAAGTTATGCCAAGCCAATAACTTGCGACACAGCTGCTGAATGTGCGATGAAAGCCCGTCGCAACTTGCGACGAAACTACGTGGTAATATCGATGAGTGCTATATCTCAAAACCATATTTACGACGTACTTGTTGTATATGTGATGAAACTTCGTGGAAAAGTGTGACGAAGTTTCGTCACTATAGCAACGGTTATGGTAAAAAAGTAAAAAAAAATCCGACGAAATTCTGTCGATATTGCGACAATGACTGTAGGTTTAAAAAAAAAAATTACATGAAATATGGTATACCATACTGTATGCCATATTACAATGTAATATGGTAATGCCATATTACATTGTAATATGGCATTACTTTTACATTGTAATATTGTAATATATATATCCCCTAGAAATAATCAAGGCGTTAAC
>JZKD02S0228234.1:131892-146133 GCA_000966675.3 Picea glauca | reverse complement strand
TTTAGGGGCTATATAACTCAAATTTGAACCAGGGTCAATCAAAACAGACACCAGATGGTTGAAAATCATACCTTCTATTTCCACTACTAAAGCTTGGTGGTCAGCTTGGTTATTATCCAAGGCTACATAAATCTGTGGCACACTCCTTGCCACATCATTGACTGTGGTCACTTCCTTAAGGTTATAAACTTTCCTATTGTTTTGTTTTCGGTGTGGATAGTCTCTCCAGAAATGCTCTCCTCCGCAATCCCGGCATTCCAAAGGTTTCCTCTTTGGGTTATCAGTCTTTACTGGTATAGGTCCAGAAGTTTTATTTCCATCCACCGAAGGACAGTTCTGCTGGAGTACACTAAGGGTTGGAAAGTTCATTCTGTGGTTCTTCTTGTAGTTTTTCAATCCTGAGGATTTGATCCCCTTTTTCTGAAACTTCGAACCACTTTTCTGTTTCCAGTCCCCACGAGGCTCTGTCCGATGTCCATATTGTTCATGACAATATGTTTCTTTTCGAATAGTGTCTTCTAAGGTCTTTGGTTCGTCGAATTCAATTCGGTTCCAGTATTCCTTGGGTAACCCACTGATGAAGTGTTGCGCCTTCGCCTTCTCTGCTTTGATGTAGGGTACATATCTCAATAAGTCGAGGAATTTGTTGACATATTCCTCTATAGTGAGTTGTCCCAGTTTGAGTTCATAAAACTCTTTAGCCTTCTCGTCGAAATATTTTTCCAACAATACTTCTTCTGGAAGTACTTTTCAAACTATTTTCAAGACAGGTCCTCCTCGCGGACCCCTTTCATATTCTTAAGGTCTTCCCACCAGATGGAATATTTTTCATTCAGATTGAAAGTGGCCACTCGGGCCTTCAAATTTTCTGAAAAATCATGGACTCTGAAATATTTCTTCAGTCCAAGTAGCCAAGCCTCGGCTTCCTCTCCCTTCTTTATCTCACCATTGAAGGAGGGAGGTTTGGCCTTTCTAAATTCCTCAAATTTATGACTCTTGGAAGTCTTTTGCTTCTTCTGTTTTCTTTGAGAATGGGAACTGGTCCTGCTGCTGGAAGAGCCTTTTGAATCGCCAGCTTCCTTCTCAGTGGAATCGTCTGGTACTGGTCCTTTACCTCTGGGGTGGATCTTTCTTGAAGTGCTTCTCTCAATATGGCCATTGTTACAACCATGTTTCTACACTTCGGTTTCATGCTGCATTTGTCACTGTAGGTCGGATAAGCTCTGCAGTAACACTGCATTAATTTCAGTTTGTTTTTCTTGTTCTTTCATCATCCTTTCATTGTCGGCATTGCAGCTTTGCAACTCAACCATGAGACTCCTCACAGTCTTGGCTAGGTCTGGAGGGGTTCCTATTTCTCTTCTTTCATCAGACTCTTTGTCTCTGTTGTGGGAGCCTTCTCCCACCTCTTGGTGAATTACCATATTCTGCGTCTGTAAATTTCATGCGGCTGATCGTCCGCTTCGGTGAAAAGACAATGCTGATTGTTAGTCAAGAGTTAGATATATTTTTAAAATATGTGCATAATTTATATTTTCACATGTATACCCGTATAATAGGAATTTTTCATTTGGGGTCTTAATCCTTATCTATCAACAGTCTTAACTTAAAACAGGACAACAAAGTTCATGTCCCCGATTATAGTTTCATATTTCAATCTTTCTTCTTAAGGACAATACACAGATGACGATGTCTCCTTACGCAGTTCGTGCCTGAGCCCAAGTAGGCCAAGTGTTGTAACCATGCTCTAATACCAATTTGTCACATACCCACTACGGAGATAAACATTTTCGTTGATTTCTCAACGATCAGAATCCCCGGAGTCCTACGGGGCTTAGCGCGGGCTAGCTCCTTCCCATATCCATGCCCGCTCACAGGAACTTTTCTTATTCCACGGCCTGAAGGATTTTAACGTCCTTCTAATTCCTTATCTGTAAAAATATGCACCCACAGAAACTCTCCACTAAATCTCCCCTTTCTAATCGAGAAATCAGACTTCACAATTTCGCGATTCCCGTGACCACACGTTTGTGTATTACGTTTCCCCAAAACCTGATGTAAGTCAAACGCTGACCTTTCGTGTCCCTATCAGGGTTTCTCCTGTCATGGATTCGACACTTGCGATGTCAATGACATTCGCATTTCCTACCCCCAAACCCCGATGGACCAAAACACTGACACGTGCCTTGACGGGTTTTCCCATTTGTCACCTCGAATCCACGGTATCCGAAATACCGATGGACTCTCTTGATCTCACCACATGTTCCCAGTTGATGAATGGCTCAGATCATTTCTGGAATTTCCAACATGGATTTTCCTGGCCTCTTTTCCTCTGGATTCGTGAAATACCGAACCCCGATATGCTGATGAACTCCCCCTTTTCGGGACTTTTCCCGAGCTCTCAGATTTACACCACGCATCCCCTTAAGATGGACAATTCTGATTTACTCTCAGGGTTTTGGGACTTTCGGTACTCCGATGACAGAAATATTCTGTCAACTCAGAACCCCGGTAGCCGATACGCCGATGGGTTGCTCGATCTTGCCCACGTGTCCTCCTATGATGTATGGCTCAGATCCGTCCTGGGGTTTTCACCATGGAAAATCCTGAAATCTTGTCAACAAGAATCTCGATCTCACAATCCCCGATATCCTGACGGCCACGCCTCTTGTCGGGATTTTCAACCTCATGTTCACGAGGACTTAAGCCTCGTGTATCTCTTAACAGATCCAACGGTTGTCGGGTTTTTCTATCTAGGATCTAACAGCTCATATATGTTCCACCTCGCGCATTCTTCCACTACTTCATGGATGTGGAAAAATCAATGGTCCAAATGTTCTCATGGATCTTGGGGTCTACGATCCCGATTTCCTCGCTATTCATGAAGATAGAGGGAAAAGGGGCAAGGTATGTAATGCCCTTGTTCCTTTCGTCAATCTAATGGTCATGAACGACCATGGGTATTCCGAAAAGATCTCATCCATCGATTCATTACTTATCCCTACGCTGCTACCTTGGGATTTTTAAGAGGGTCATTCCTCCTCGTATAGGGTTGTTAAGACTTGCGCAGCCAAGTTATAGGTTCTTGGTAAACCTTTCTAGAGAGGGAATCGCTGTGAAGAGATCTACTTCGGGGCATTCCAGGAGACAGATAAGGGGAAACAACTTCCCGAGAACAGGATGGAAGTCTAACTTGTTTCAACTTAAATATAATGAAATTCATTTATCAACATAAGCCATGTGTGGTTTTTCTGTTATAAGCATATACAACTACTAGTACTGATTAAACACTAGACAATCATTCTTATAATGAAAACATTCATAGTTCCGTAGCTTATGAGAATAGTTATTAAAAAATAGATATTTCAAGGTGCCAGAGGCAAAACACTTATCAAAAATAGTCAACTAGCCGTTAACACTGACCAATGAGATAGGTGAACTTTTCGTTGCTATTGCTACAAAAGATCGTCGCTATTGCCACGAAAGATCATCGCTATAGCGATGAAAATCCCAACTAGGTTAAATTAATATTTTCGTCGATATTGCGATGAACTTTCATGGCAATATCCACGAAAATCCCGCCCTGTTTAAAAAAATGATGAAACTAGTGGAAGCGTGGAAATTTTTCTTGGAATAATCCGCCCATATGTAGTAGTTTCAGATGATATACACTTTGTGTCTTTGAATAAGAAAAAACAACTGAGAATTAAGGGGCATATACGATCTTTTATCTGCAACAGTCGAGCTATCGAGGAAGAGGCAGACAAACTATTGAAGGAAATGAAGTTCGACACAATTTTCCTGTGGCACTACGATCCATGTGGGATCATTACAGAGATGATATTGAATAATAAAAATGCTCCATGTGTTCATGCACCCAAGCCCGAGATAGAGAAGTTTATGAATCAAACAGAGTGGGAGGTGAACACTCTAGAAGAAGTAGAACAACAATCTCCTCTAGACATTATCTTACAAAAAACCACACCACAGGTACCAAAGGAGAAAATACCTAGAAAGGATACTTCCCCTTCAGTCATAGAAGTCTCGGCTGTGGATTTCTAGGTATACACCAAAAGGCCAAAAGCTAGTCATACAACTGACATGTTTGGTGAAAAAGAAACCTAGTCCACTACAGTCATGAATGGAGATCATTCACCTCTTGTCTCAAGCAGCCAAAAGATCTTGTCTACTTCTTCATCCAAGAAGCAGACTGACACCTCACTAATCAACCAGCCAAATCAAGGGGGTGCAAACTTGAGTATTTTTGAGAAATATGATATGATCAAGAAGAAGAATCAGATGCTGACCAACAACACCTGTGCTCAGTTTTGGAAGAAAACGTCCACAACACAACACATATTGTTATCATCTTTTGATACAGATAAAGGAAGAATGCACATGGCATTCTTGCAGGCACAAGTGCCCCATCCAAAGGAAATCACTGACTATAAAAGGGAAACATTTGAGTTTAACACCATAGATGTACATCTAGCTGATCAGATGGATTTACAAAGGCAGACTGGAGAAATGGTTTTCTCAACATTGGCCAATGCTTCTACTATCGCTGCAAAATTACAGGTTTCTCTGAACAATGTTCAGACTCAATTAAAGTTGGAGAAGATATCATCTTTTGCAAAGGATAACAGAATTAAGTCTTTAGAAGAATTGGTGCTCAAAATTGGGCATGACCCCTCAAATGTGAAAGAAGCTGAGGAGATGCTCAAGAAAAAGAATGCTGACATAGCATATCTGAGGAAGCAACTTAAATTGACACCTACAGAAGACTCACAGGCCAAAGAGAGAGGTGAGACAAAAGGTGAAAAATAGGAGATGCTAAAGTTAATCATGGAACAGAACGCACAGATAAAAGAGATGGAAGCAGAGTTGGAGAGGCTAGTAAAGGAGAAGGAACATGAAACACCTATGGAAGTCATCCCACTGAGTGCAGTTCCCCTCACAGGATTTAGCATAGCAACTGTATCAACAACCACCACAGCATAACTTCCCTCAGCCACCCCACTGACAGCTCTAGAAAAATCAGTAGAGCTAGCAAAATCAATGGAGGAGATGACCCTTCAAGGAACAGAAATCACTAGACTGAAAAAAGAGGTTGAGAATCTTCAGGAGCTCAAGTATTCTTACCAGACAAGCTACAACATTAAGAACCAAACATCAGAAAATCTCAAGTAGGAAATACAACAGTTGTAGAAACAGACAGTTGTGGGAAAAACATTGGCAAAAGCCAAAGAGAACATTTGGATGGATATCTCAAAATCCATAAACGAAATCTGTCCTATGGTGCAAATCATGTTTGAACAACACGATTTGGTGTTAAAAAGAAAATAGGCCATCGATAGGATCAAGGAAGAGTTGGGAGAGATACCCACAAAAGAAAATGAAATCATCAGGTTTCTAAATTCGAAAACTAGGGAGGAGTTGGAAGACCTAAAGATTAAAGATAGGATAGAAACCATCCTCGAGGTTAAAAGAGTGATGACCAAAAGAGGACTGATGTTGCAGCTCGAGGAGAAAGTCCAGAACATGGATCTCGGGGTTTAGAGATTCTTCAGCAGGATGGATGCTTTGCATAAGAAAGGCCTCCCTATTCCACTGGTTATAAATGATAATTTGATGACCCTTCCTGACTACAAGAAGAAGATTGCCACAGTGGCTAAGGACAGTTCCAAGTTTTTAGGAATACAGTGTAGCATAACAGGCAAGGCGTTCCTAGAGACTTTGCAGCTGGACCTTAGTATCCAACATGAGATCAAGTACATTTTCATCGCCAAGCCGACTTTTTCCAAATACATAGAAATGAATGAAATATACCAAAGACTTCTCAAAGTCACCATTACCAGTCAGCAAAGATGGGAAGAGTTGTGCACTTTGATTGAATAAGGGATGAGGTGTCCAAATCCGAGTCAGCAAGCGGAGCAGTCAAAATCATGTAAATGACTCACCAACAGCCTTCCCTAGGATCAGCATGAAGAATCTGACAAATCATCGACAGTTCCTACATTTTTGTATCTTGTTATCTAGTTAGTTAGATTTAGAATCTGCCACGTCCTGATCATTAATGACAGGGTTGTTTGTAAGTTTGATTATAAATACTTCGAACTTGGAAGTATGGAGGGTTGATATTTATGCCCAAGCAAGTTGTAAGCGCTGTAATTTTTATCTGAGATCTACCAATAATACAAAGGACATTTCACAGGATTCCTTCTTGTCTACTGTTGGTGAAGTTTTCTCCTCTCTGTTAAATGTTTCTTCTTTCTTCGTAATCATCTATTTTTCCTATATATGGTCATCTAAAAGGAGTTAAAGTTGTAGAACTTATCTTTGTATACTATGTTTCTGACTTTTAAAATATCTTAATGTTTGTCTTCTGATATTATGATAAAGAAACTCTTCATTACTTCTTTGTTTTAATTGAATCTCACATCTTTTCTATTGTCCATAATTTTTATTATAAAGAATCCAACAGTAACATTATCTTGCCCTGTGAAATAATTTTCAAACCTATTCTTTGATCTCAAACTTTATAACAGACCCCATAGCCCAATGGATGCGTGAACCTTTTTAGCCAATTTATAAAACCAAACACACTATCTTATTAATTTAACTAGCCTAATATTTGAAATCTGAAACAAAACTAAATCTTATAGAGAGATCCCTCTCTGAAACTGGCAAGGCTAAATCCCAGTTTCGAAGTGGTTGGATAATGTTTCCTTTGATAAATTCCTTCTACCTTCCAACAACCTCTAGGAATTTATAGAGTGATAACAGGTGGAACATTCATCCCAAGCAGCTAGTTGCACGATTCTTGTTTAAAGATAAGTGTTTTATCTTGTACTAAGTTATTTACATGTGTTATTGTTGTGCATGAACTCTGCGTGAATGATAATGACTTATATGTTGTTGTAAGGAATGGTTTAGTTGTATTTCATGTTGATTATTAGCATGTTTTAGATGCATTTGTTTTATGGTTACAAATTGTAGCTAAATCTATTATAAATTGTAGTTGTAAGCTACAGGAAATAGGCTAACAGTAAAGGAATTACTTTAGTTTAGCAGAAATTTCATTTTTTTGTGTATTATGCATGTAATGTTGCTTAGTTGGAGGCTAGGTACATTACAAATATGGTATCAGAGTTGATAATGAGAGAGTTTTGTGTGATGTGGCCCATCCTGGGTGGTTGGGTATGTTACAAAGCGGTATCGGAGCCAAATTTTCAATGTTGAGCCTGGATGGGTTGAGTTAGTAGAACATTGGAGTGGAAATCCACAGAGAATTAACTCTGGAGTATGTCTGTAACTTGTTTTATTAAATTACTGCAGTAAAAATTTAGAGGAATTTCAGGGGTAATGTGAAGAATTGAGCCTCTTTGGAAATTTTGAAAATAAGCAAATAAAAAAAAATGGGTATTTTTCTGTACAATGACGTCGGCATGACGTCAAAGACATGTGTTAGCTAACATGGTAGAAGAAAGATGTGTACTTCCATGGTTGAAGGTACATGTTGGACAGGATGACAGTTGGCGAGTGATGTGGAGCTATGTGGTAGGTTAAGTTTTAGTCCCACAAAACCATGGCAAGATCTTGGAATTTGTTTAAGTGTTAAGATATCGTGAATCCACATAGATGGAAAAATGGTTAAGTGTTGGGACTTCTCAAACGGACTTATGAAAGGAAGTTACAAGTTTATGATTCTGGGAATCCGCGAGTCTGCATAGATGGAAAAATTTCTAAGTGTTGAGACTTCTCGAACAGAATTACGAAAGGAAGGATTATAATATTATGAGTCTGTGTTTCCGTGAGTCCACGTAGATGAAATAAAAATCGTTAAGCATTGAGACTTCTTGGAAGAAGTTATGGAAAAAAGGTTACAAGTTTATGGGTCTGTGAGTCTGCAAGTCCGTGAGTCCATGAAGGAAAAAGAAGCTAAGTGTTGGTAGTGGGTTCATGGAAGGTATGAAGAAGAGATATCACTAGATACATGGTGAATCCATTAAGACATATCAATGGCGGAGATCTAATCAAGAAATGATCGAATAGTTTTTTAGAAATGTTGTTATGTTGCACGTGCTAATGAATATTCCTTCATTGTTTTTCCACCATAACTTTCATCTCAAAGTTCGGATTGGGGAAAATGAATATTCGTTGGAAATATATTGAGAAGTAGAAGAGATATGTCGACCAATATGTTTGATTTGGGCACTATATTTTCTTCAAAAATGATAAAAGTGAATTTTGTAGCAGTGAAAGAGTGGAAATTGCAACTTGTAATTGTTGTAACTATTCACTCAAAACTATGATTGAGACATGAGGATAGTCATTGGAAATTTGTTTCAAAAATGAATGCATTTAATAAATCCTACTTGAGATTAGTGCATTAAAATCTTCATAATTTAAAATGAAGAATGACCTGTAATTTAATTAACAAATATTTTGCAATATGCTTAATTCTAACAACAATTATTGCATGTACATTCTTGCAGAATTAGAGATATAGAAAAGTAGAATTTAGTTCCTACATGAGAACTAGAGACATGGAGGATGCTCAAGGGTTTTATAGCCATGAAGAAGAAATTGAAGGTCTGCATGCCAACATGGGTGTTGTTGAGACTGAGTTTAATGGGAGAAGAGATAGCCAGGGGGCTGTAACAATGAGAAGCATGCAAAAAGAAGTGGCAATTTATAGGGTTGATAATGAGAGGATCATGAAGGATCAATATGAGGTACTTCAAAGCCTAAATATACTACAGAAGAAAGTTAATAAGGACTCGGGCACACAGAAAGCAGCTAGTGCTTGACAAGTATCATCATCAAGGTCCCATAGCAAAAGAGATGATCATGGGATTCATAGGAAGTCAAGAAGCATGGGTAGACGCCATCATTCTCCAAGGTATTCCACCAGAAAAATGCATGCAAGTTCAGGCCTAGGGATCATCCCAAGTGTGCCTCTTGTTCAGAGGCAAAGAAGAAGACCTGAGGCAGACATATTGTAGGGTGAACTTAGGAATATTAAGCCACCAACTTTCAATGGTGAGCACAGGAAAGGAGAAGAGGCAGAAGCCTGGCTGTTGGAAATGAAGAAATATTTCCAGCTACATGATTACCCATCCCAGGTAGAAGCTATAATTTCCATCTACCACTTGCAAGGTAAGGAAATTGTTGGTACTAAGATCTGCACCTGATTGATAAGGGCCGAGCTAGGCCACCTCAGTTGTGGGAATTATTGGTTTTTATAAGTTTGGTTTATTTGTTTTGATGGTCAGTTGATAGATGAGGTTCAAGGGCAGGGTTCTAGTTGGACTATTCCACAATATTCACCACAATGTTTCCATTATTCAGTGGCATGCATTATTGTGTAGCAAATAAATATATACAAGTAGAACAGAAAACACTGGCAAGCATACAATTTGTCACTTGCATCTAGAAATTGTATATCTAACACATTGCATTAAACCTAAAACAATACTTGGAATACATTTATCAATAGGTTGTAAGCGCATTAGTTGAAAGAGAAAGAATATTTTCTTTGCAAAACATTTAACATGCATCCAAATAACAAGAAAAGACAAACAAGATTAAGAAAGACAATTTGTTCACCATAAATTATATTCACTGAGTAGAAAACTTTGCAGATATTACACTTCATAAGCACATTCTATATCTTGGTAGCTTCATGCACCCCAAAAAGTTGAACCCCTTTACATTCTCATATTCTTGTATTTATCCACCAAAGGGAATTGAATACCTATCTTTGATCTTAAATCCTAGGTTTAATCTCTTCATTACATTCAGATTTGTAGGTCTTAAACTTCACCATTCAATTATGATTACTATTCAAGAACACTTCTTTACATTGGGTGAAGTAGAGTTTAGATGCTAATTTGTAGGGATAACTTCCTCTTTTCTGGGCCCATAACTTTGACCTAATCAAAACATTGTTTTTATCAAAAAGATATTTTATTACAACTGGTTGTAGTATCTCAAACTCAAACAAAAGGTTCTCTAACTAAAACTAGAGTCATTGTTGATAAAAAAAAGTGTAGGAGTTTCACAAAAAAAGTCTTCAAAGGTTGGAACATTTTTTAACCTCGCATGGATCCACATGTATGCCACTAACTGAAGAAAGGCCTTCAATATTAGAGAAAAACTTGCACAAGCTTCAGAATTTCTTACTTTTTGACAACACACACTTAGATTATTTCCTTTAGGAACATGCAGGTCTTTTGATGTTTTTTCTACAACTTTTGGTACTTTTTTTGTAACTTTGAATGTTGCATCTCAAGTGTTTGATTTTGTTGTTGCAGCTCTTGAATATGTTGCCTCATATTTTCATTCTGTTGTTTGAGGGTTTCCACATGTTGTTTCATATCCTCCATTTCCTTTTTGTCTTCAACTTTAGGCTTGATATTTTTTTCCATTTTGTTTCCATTTTTAAGTTCATGCTCTTCATCAACATTAGGACTATTGAGATCAATGGAGAGCTTAGTTTTCCTAGGTATCATCTCACACATGGGATTCTTCTTAGGTTTGTCTCTAATGTTTTCTTTCACAAGCTCATGTACCTTCAACATTTCCCTCCCTACCTCTGGTTTTGTATCTTCTAAAACCTTCTCTAGGACATGCTCTGTTTCTGGACAAGTCTCTTCTAAATCTTTCTCTAGGTCTGGACCTATGGTGTACTCTATTTCCAAATCAAAAAGCTTAATACTTGAGCCCTATCCCTTATTGCTCTTATTTTTTGTCTTGCCCATTGGCATTTCCTTCAAAGTTTGGATGGCCATTTCTTCCATGTTGATAAACCCATGGGTCTCTTCTCCAATATCTTGATCTTCTATTACAATCAATTTATGCTCCTTGAGGGATGGATTAAACAAGGATTTGGAGTTTAGCCTCAACTAGTTGGTCAACCTAGTCTTCCAATTTGGTTTACTTGGCATTTATGGGACATGTTTCCCATTTTTCTTTCTGCCTTGTTTTTCCTCAGGAGGCTCTCCAATCTGTGTGTCATATGGCACAAATTCAACTACATCTTCTTCAGGGCTAACCTACTTATTATTTTTTTGTTTGCTTGGTTTCAATTTAGGATATTTTTCTATCTACATAACAGTGGGTACAGGTTCGACCTATAGTTGCTCAGAAGATCGTTGGACTACTAGACAAACCTATTTTTTACTCTTTCTGACATATATTTTATCATCTTCTATGGCCCTTTGTTTCACTATGGATGACCTCAGTTGCCTCTAACGTATTTCATCCTTTTATGGAGTGATGGATCTTTCTTTGACATATTTGGTCCTCCTTTTTGCAGGTAGGGTTTGTTCTTTGGAATGTTGGATGGTTTTTTATGAACTTCCAAGCTCTATAGAAACCCTAGTTTCCCGGGGAACTTCAATTTCATGTTCTGATGGTTGATTTTCATTTGGCTCTTCATCTTATAACCCTAGAGATATTAGATGTTCTGACCAAGAAATTCCCAATTCACTGAGAGCATAAATAACTAGTATTTTTATAAATCCCTGATGGTAGAGGATTCTATGAGAAAATTTTGGATAGATCTTGACTCATTTGGACATCGTGGTTAGGATTTTGAGAAGGTCAAATGGGAGATTCATCCCCTTATCACCATTTAGATGCATGAGAAATCTGAGATGATAGCAATGGAAAATCAAAAACCTACCCTCTCTAGTGATGTACCTATGAATTCTCGACAGGATGCCTCTCCACTCTTCACTCAGCCATTCGATCAGGATGTCTTGGCTCCAATATAGGCTCTGATGCTCTGCTACCAGGAACTAGTTGAACATCTCAGCTGATAACTTCCCTTTCTTGAACCACCTCTCACCACCGATAGGGAGAGAACATGCTATATAAATAAAATTCTTCATTACATGGATGATTACATCCCCAACTTGTGTTTGGTATCCATAAAAAATTTGTGCAAAAATTAGAGCAATTTATGTAAGGTGTCCATTGAAATCACAAATGAAATTGTACCACTCACCCCTAATGAATATGTCCTTGATCTCTGGTATGGCTTCGAACAACTTGAACCCTGTTGGTTTTTCCCTCTGAAGTTGCTAGCGCTCTCATGGTGGTATCATCATACCCTAACTTCCCTTTGTTGACAATGGTGGCCAAGACCATGCGCCACTTAGGGTTCGCTCAATATCTACAACGAAAACTGCATGGGAAAACAATGTTCATGATTTCAAGAGTAATAGGCAACATGAGCGTGATTTGGGTGTCAATGGAATTTAATCAAACTTTAAAATATGTTTAAGTCATGAAAACTCATAAAACCAGAGTCTGTCTGTTGATTGCAAGAATGTTATCATTCTTGCAATCAACACTTTTACACATGTAGACCTAGGTTAACTCTTTTGTGATGCATCGATGATATAAAACATGGTGATAGGACTTGTACAAACATTCTTGCAATCAACACTTTTACACCTAAAGGCCTAAGTAAAATCTTTTGTGATCCATCGGTGATATAAAACATGGTGATAAGACTTGTCCAAACTCGAATCAAGACCTGAATCAACCTTATAGAAAGCAAAAAAACTAACATTAAACAAAAATGGGAAGACATAAAACAAAATAACTTAACACACAATGAAGAAGAAAGACGAACTAAGAGCTAGGTTGATAGATGAATAGGTTGTTTTCATGAGTAGAAGGGAGAGGTGCAGGCCTAAGATCTAACAACAACCATGTGGTGGGATAAACTTAAGCAATCCAAGAACCTTGATGAGAAAAGAATCCCATGGAGGCAGTTCAAAGGATATTTCCAAGACAAATATTTGTCTGAGCATTACTATGAAATAAAGATGAAAGAGTTCTTTGAACTCAAGTTGGGAACCATGAAAATGGAGGAATACGAGAAGCGGTTCTTTGAATTGTTGAAGTATGTTGACCTCATCAAGGATGAGAAAGTCAAAATCCAAAGATTTCTAAGTGGGTTACCCTCTTTCTACAGTGATAAGATTCAATATGACAACCCCAAAACCTTGGAGGAAACCATAAGGAGAGCAAGACGTCTGTATGAGAAGAGCAAAGGAAGACCAGTTTTCCCAAAAGCTTGGAATGACAAGATGAAGGATAAGAAGGATCAAAAGCAAAAGAGTTGTAAGCCACCCTTTTTCAGGAATAATTTCGAAGCGAATTAGCATGGTCAAGTCACCCAAAAAGAAGACAAGACTGCAAATTCATTTGGAAAAAGGCCAAGGCAACAATTGGTGCAATGTTGGGGATGTGGGGGAAATCATCTACATAAGGATTTCCCTCACAAAGGAGAAATAATGGGGACTATCCACAACATTCAAGAGGCTAAAACAATGGAATACATGTGAGGAATCAAGCCAAGGATTGATGTAGCCTTGGACAATAGGCAAGCAGAGTATCAATTCCCCATGATTCAAGTGGAAGGTAAGATCAATAATGAGCCCATAGCAATTTTAATTGATTCAAGAGCTAGCCATAGTTACATAAATGCTAACATTGTTGAAATATTTCACTTGCAAAGAAGTAATCATAAGAAATCTTGGTTAGTTCAGTTAGCCATGAGGGCGAAGAGGAAAATCAATGAGTTGGTTAAAGATTGTCCGATAGACATGAATGGACTCAATAAAAAGGTGGATGTAAACATCATAACATTGGGTTCATATGATTGTCTAATTGGTATGGATTGGTTGGAGAAACATCATGATGTCCCAGATTGTTAAAACAAGAGAATGGCATGTCTTGATGAGGAAGGGAAGCAAGGCAAGATTCAAGGCATTCAAAGAGTTGTAGCTATTAGAGAGATTCCAGCTATGCATTTGAAGAAGAGCTCCAGAAAAGGATGTCAGATGGTTGCAGCCCTATGGAAGAGGAATCCAAAGACAAAGTGGCAAGCATTGAAGACCATCCAGTTTTAAGGGATTTTGAATATTTTTTTAGAGAAATTCTGGGACTACCACCAAAAAGATACATTGATTTCTCTATTCAATAAGATTTATGTGGTGAGGGTTTTAGTTAAGTTCGAAAAAACCACAGTTTTGTTGATGGATTGTCGATGTTTCAGATCTATATCAGGATCCATCTTCAAGACAAGAAGCCTGGGTTATGATCTAAGAGAGACGTTTCCTATAAATGCTAAATGGATAAAGGAGAGATTCAATGTTGGCTGGGAGGAACCCTAATTATTCATTAATTAATTAAGTTTTTTTTTTTTGTTTTTTTTTT
>JZKD02S0228234.1:117630-131842 GCA_000966675.3 Picea glauca | reverse complement strand
TATTTAAAAGGCTTATAAAAAGTTGTATTTTTTTAATGAGAGTATTTTAATATTGTTTTCAAATTATTTTTAAAAAATATTTAATTTCTAAAGATCTTAAGTAATGATTAATGAGAGTTTAGAAAAACCTTAATTTTTAGATTTATTGAATTAAAATTGTTTTAATTTTAAAAATTAGGGTTTTCTTAAAGATGATTGTTTTAATTATTATTCCTTTTTATTAAGAGGAGCCAAATTTCATTCAGTTCTAGGTCATTATCTCTATTAAGGTTGCTAGGGTTTCTTTGAATTTCAATCGCTTCCCTGATGCGACATTTAAATAGGTGATCTTCCTTTGCCAGGATCTTTGTCTCTTCAAGGCGTACATGGTGTTTTGTTTTTAGTGAGTTTTCTGCTAAGTCTGATGTACGAATGCGCCCATTCTTTATGTCGGCTCCATGTTCTTTAATTCTAATTTGAAAGGAGCGCCTAGTTTCACCGATGTAGCACTTACCACATGAGAATTCAATCTTGTAAATTCCTTTGCATTTGTGCGGATCGAGTTTGTCTTTGATGGATCGCATATTTTTTTTGATGGTTTCATGTGGTTTGAAGGAGGTCTTAATTTCTTTTTTGCTGAGGACTCTAGCAATTTTGTCTGTTACTCCTTGGATGAAAGGGAGGTAGGCGGTGTTATTAGGGTTTTGGTTATCAAGGGGTTTGGGTGTTATGTTAATGTCGTTGTTATTATATCCAATGTTTCTGAAAATGTTGGAGAGGTGATCTTTTTCTTTTTCAAAGTGTTCATTGTCAGAGATTCTTATGGCTCTTGTGGCTAGGGTTCTAAGGACTCCCTAGCCACAAGACCCATAAGAATCTCTGACAATGAACACTTTGAAAAATAAAAAGATCACCTCTCCAACATTTTCAGAAACATTGGATATAATAACAAAGACATTAAAAATGCAATCAATAAAGCCAAAGAAAAAATGAACATAACACCCAAACCCCCTAATAACCAAACCCTTAATAACACTGCCTGCCTCCCTTTCATCTAAGGAGTAATAGAAAAAATCGCTAAAGTCCTCAGCAAAAAAGAAATTAAGACCTCCTTCAAACCACATGAAACCATCAAACAAAATATGTGATCTGTCAAAGACAAACTCGATCCGCACAAATGAAAAGGAATTTACAATATTGAATGCTCATGTGGTAAGTGCTACATCGGTGAAACTGGGCGCTCCTTTCAAATTAGAATTAAAGAACATGGAGCTGACATAAAGAATGGGTGCATTTGTACATCAGCCTTAGCAGAACACTCACTAAAAACAAAACACCATGTACGCCTTGAAGAGACAAAATCTCGTCAAAGGAAGATCACCTATTTAAACGTCGCATCAGGGAAGCGATTGAAATTCAAAGAAACCCTAGCAACCTTAATAGAGATAATGGCCTAGAACTGAATGAAATTTGGCTCCCCTTAATAAAAAGGAACAATAATTAAAACAATCATCTTTAAGAAAACCCTAATTTTTAAAATTAAAAACAATTTTAATTCAATAAATCTAAAAATTAAAGTTTTTCTAAACACTCATTAATCATTACTTAACATCTTTAGAAATTAAATATTTTTTAAAAATAATTTGAAAACAATATTAAAATACTCTCATTAAAAAAATACAACTTTTTATAAGCCTTTTAAATAATAAACAACATAAATATTTAAAAAGTATTGATTAATACAATAATATAATAAACCCAAGAACTAATTATAAAATAACAATTTGAAAAATTAAAATTAAAACATTATAAAAATAAAAATAAAATAAAATAAAATAAAATAACCTAATTAATTAATGAATAATTAGGGTCCCTCCCAGCCGACATTGAAGCTCTCCTCTATCCATTTAGCATTTATAGGAAATGTCTCTCTTAAATCATGATGCGGGCTTCTTGTCCTGAAGATGGATCCTGATATGGATCCTAAATGTCGACAATCCATCAACGAAATTGATTTCTCTATTGATTTGGTTCTAGGAGTTGCCCCAGTGTCTAAGACACCTTACAGAATGGGTACACCAGAACTAAAGAGTGGTAGATGCATCTTGAAGAAATTTTGAAGAAGGGGTATATACACCCAAGTGTGTCACCTTGGGGAGCCCCAGTTCATTTTGTGAAGAAAAAGGATGGAACCTTAAGGTTCTGTATTGAATTCAGGCAACTTAATAAGGTTACCATAAAGAATAAGTATCCTTTGAAATGAATTGATGATTTGTTTCAGATGAAAGGCGAAAGAATATTTTTAAAGATTGACTTGAGATTAGGCTATCATCAAGTAGGAATAAAGGAAGAAGACATCAACAAGACAACATTCAGAACAAGATATGGGTATTATGAATTCATGGTAGTGCCATTTGGGCTATCAAATGCCCTAGTAGTTTTTATGTGCATGATGAATGGAGTGTTCAGGGAGTACCTGAACAAGTTTGTGATTGTGTTCTTAGATGATATCCTCATCTATTCTAAATCAAAAGAAGAACATGTGAAACATTTAATAATTGTGTTTCAAGTTTTAAGAGAGCATAAATTGTATGCTAAGATAAGTAAGTGCATATTTTACCAAAAGAAGATTCACTACTTGGGGAATATAATTTCAATAGAAGGGATAGAAGTTGATCCTAAGAATATAAAGGTCGTTAGAGGAAGGTCAACACCAAAGAATGTGACAAAGTTCAGATCATTCATGGGTCTTTCCGGTTATTACCGAAGATTCATAAAAGGGTTCTCAAGGATTGCAAGTCCAATCACTTCTTTGCAAAAGAAGGGAGTGAAATTTGAATGGAATTCCAAGTGTGAAGAGAGTTTTCGATAGTTAAAGGAAATATTGACAAGTGCACCAATATTGAAGATTGTCGATCCAAATGAATATTTTTTTGTGTGCACCGATGCATGCAAGGAAGGACTTGGTGGAGTTCTCAATCAAAGGGACCATGTGGTATGTTATGAGTCCAAAAAATTAAAAGAGAATGAGAGGAATTATGCTACAGATGACTTAGAATTAGCAACGATTGTACATGGATTGAAAATGTGGAGGCATTACCTTATGGGTAAGAAGTTTGAGCCAAGAACAAACCACTATGGCATGAAACATTTTTTTGGGCAACCAACACTAAATGTCAGACAAACTAGATGGCTATAATTTATCAGTGAATATGACTTCGGAATTAAGCACATAAAGGGAAAGGAAAATCAAGTGGCCAATACACTCAACAGGATAGCTCATGAAGCACATATAGAATCCATTAGCATGTACAGGACAGATCTGAAAGAAAAAAAAAATTGCAACAACATATTCAAATCAAAATTATTTAAAAATAAAAGAGACATTACAACAAGGTAATTTTCAGTAGAAATTCAATTCTTATGAGCTAAAAGAAGATGATATTCTCATGTAGAAAGGAAAATTATATGTTCCTAACTCTAGTGATATGAAAATGCAGTTTTGGAGGAAATGGACAATGTGCCATATGTCAAGAACCCAGTATATCATAAAAAAATTGCAGTTGTAAGAAGCCAATATTTGTGTCTAAGCATGAAGAAAGAAGTGACTAATTACATAGCCAAATGTCTAGAATGACAAAAGGTAAAGACATAACATAGACATCCAGCAAGCTTGATTCATCCATTGCCCATTCTAGAATGGAATATGGATGTAGTTACAATTGATTTTATTAGTAAGTTTCCCATAATAGTGAAGCAACATGATTCCATCATGGTGGTGGTGGACAAATTGACTAAAGCAACACATTTTATTCTAGTAAAGACTACACACAAGGCAACAAATATTGCAAATATATACATGAAAGACGTTGTTAGGATACATGGAGTGCCTAAAGCAATAGTTTCATATAGAGATCCAAAGTTCACATCTAATTTTTGGAAAGGTTTGTTCAAAGGCTTTGGAACAAATTTAAATCTTAGTACAGTATATCATCTAGAGTCATATGGGAAAACATAAAGGACTAACAGGATAATTGAGGACATGCTTAGAATGTATGTGATGGATCAACCATCAAAGTGGGAAGATTATATTCATTTAGTTCAATTTACCTACAATAATGGGTATCAAGACTCATTGAAGATGCTCTGTTACATGTATATAACTTCCCTTTCTTGAACCACCTCTCGCCACCGATAGGGAGAGCACATGCTATATCAATAAAATGATTTTTTACATCGATGATTACATCCCCAACTTCTGTCTGGTATCCATCAGAGTTTTGTACAAAAATTAGAGAAATTTATGTATGGTGTCCATTGAAAGCACAAATGAAATTGCACCACTCACTCCTAATGAATATTTCCCTGATCTCTAGTATGGCTTCGAACAACTTGAACCCTGTTGGATTTTCCCTCTAAATCTGCTAGCGCCCTTGTGTGGTATCATCATACCCTAGCTTCCCTTTGTTGACAATGGTGGCCAATACCATGCACCACTTAGGGTTCACTCAATATCTACAATGAAAACTGCACGGGGAAACAATGTGCATGATTTCAAGGGTAATAGGAAACATGAGCATGATTTGGGTGTCAATGGACTTTAATCAAACTTTAAAATATGTTTAAGTCATGAAAACTCATAAAACTAGAGTATGTTTGTTGATTGCAAGAATGTTGGCATTCTTGCAATCAACACTTTTACACATGTAAACCTAGGTTAACTCTTTTGTGATGCATTGGTGATATAAAACATGGTGATAGAACTTGTCCAAACATTCTTGCAATCAACACTTTTACACCTAAAGGCCTAGGTTAACTCTTTTGTGATCCATCAGTGATATAAAACATCGTGATAGGACTTGTCAAAACTCGAATCAAGACCTGACTCAACCTTATAGAAAGAAAAAAAAACTAACATTAAAAAAAATGGGAAGACATAAAACAAAATAACTTAACACACAATGAAGAAGAAAGACTAACTAAGAGCTAGGTTGATACATGAATAGGTTATTTTCATGAGTAGAAGGGAGAGGTGCAGGCCTAGTATCTAACAACAACCATGTGGTGGGATCAACTTAAGAAATCCAAGAACCTTGATGAGAAAAGAATCCCATGGAGGCAGTTTAAAGGATATTTCCAAGACAAATATTTGTCTGAGCATTACTATGAAAGAAAGATGAAAGAGTTCTTTGAACTCAAGTTGAAAATCATGAAAATGGAGGAATACAAGAAGAGGTTCCTTGAATTGTTGAAGTATGTTGACCTCATCAAGGATGAGAAAGTCAAAATCCAAATATTTCTAAGTGGGTTACCCTCTTTCTACAGTGATAAGATTCAATATGACAACCCCAAAACCTTGGAGGAAACCATAAGGAGAGAAAGACGTCTATATGAACAGAGCAAAGGAAGACCAGCTTTCCCAAAAGCTTGGAATGGAAAGATGAAGGATAAGAAGGATCAAAGGAAGAAGAATTGTAAGACACCCCTTTTCAAGAATAATTTCCAAGTGAAACATCACATTCAAGTCACCCAAAAAGAAGACAAGACTGCAGATTCATTTGGAAAAAGGCCAAGGTAGCAATCGATGCAATGTTGGGGATGTGGGGGAAATAAACTACATAAGGATTTCCCTCAAAAAGGAGAAATAATGGGGACTGTCCACAACATTCAAGATGCTAAAACAATGGAAGACTTGTGAGGAAGCAAGCCAAGGATTTATACATCCTTGGACAACAAGCAGGCAGAGTATCAATTCCCCGTGATTCAAGTGGAAGGTAAGATCAATAATGAGCCCATAGCAATTTTAATTGATTCAAGAGGTAGCCATAGTTACGTAAATGCTAACATTGTTGAAATATTTCACTTGCAAAGAAGTAAGCATAAGAAATATTGGTTAGTTCAGTGAGCCATGAGGGCTAAGAGGAAAATCAATGAGTTGGTTAAATATTGTCCGATAGACATGAATAGACTCAATACAAAGGTGGATGTAAACATCATACCATTGGGTTCATATGATTGTCTAATTGGTATGGATTGGTTGGAGAAACATCATGATGTCCCAGATTGTTAAAAAAAAACAATGACATGTCTTGATGAGGAAGGGCAGCAAGGAAAGATTCAAGGCATTCAAAGAGTTGTAGCTATTAGAGAGATTTCAAATATTCATTTGAAGAAGATCTCCAGGAAAGGATGTCAGATGGTTGCAACCCATATGGAAGAGGAAGCCAAAGACAAAGTGGAAAGCATTGAAAACCATCCAATTTTGAGGTATTTTGAATATGTTTTTAGAGAAATTCCAGGACTAACACCAAGAAGAGACATTGATTTCTCTATTGATTTGGTTCTAGGAGTTGCCCCAGTGTCTAAGACACCTTACAAAATGGGTACACCAGAAATAAAGATTTGCATATGCATCTTGAAGAACTTTTGAATAAGGGGTATATATGCCCAAGTGTGTCACCTTGGGGAGCCCCAGTTATTTTTGTGAATAAGAAGGATGGAACCTTAAGGTTGTGTATTGATTTCAGACAGCTTAATAAGGTTACCATAAAGAATAAGTATCCTTTGAAAAGAATTGATGATTTGTTTAACCAGCAAAAAGGTGCAAGAATATTTTTGAAGATTGACTTGAGATTAGGCTATCATCAAGTAAGAATAAAGGAAGAATACATCAACAAGACAACATTCAGAACAAGATATGGGCATTATGAATTCACGATAGTGCCATTTGGGCTATCAAATGCCCTAGCAGTTTTTATGTGCATGATGAATGGAGTGTTTAGGGAGTACCTAGACAAGTTTGTGATTGTGTTCTTAGATGATATCCTCGTCTATTCTAAATCAAAAGAAGAACATGAGAAACATTTAATAATGGTGTTGCAACTTTTATGAGAGCATAAATTGTATGCTAAGATAAGTAAGTTCATATTTTAACAAAAGAAGATTCACTACTTGGGGAATATAATTTTAATAGGAGGGATAGAAGTGTATCCTGAGAATATAGAGGTCGTTAGAGGATGGCCAACGCCAAAGAATCTAACAAAGGTCAGATCATTCATGGGTCTTTCCGGTTATTACTGAAGATTCATAAAAGGGTTCTCAAGGATTGCAAGTCCAATCACTTCTTTGCAAAAGAAGGGAGTGAAATTTGAATGGAATTCCAAGTGTGAAGAGAGTTTTTGACAATTAAAGGAAATATTGACAAGTGCACCAATATTGAAGATTGTCGATCCAAATGAATATTTTTTTGTGTGCACCGATGCATGCAAGGAAGGACTTGGTGGAGTTATCAATCAAAGGGACCATGTGGTATGTTATGAGTCCAAAAAATTAAAAGAGAATGAGAATAATTATGCTACACATGACTTGGAATTAACAGCAATTGTACATGCATTGAAAATGTGGAGGAATTACCTTATGGGTAAGAAGTTCAAGCCAAGAACAAACCACTATGGTCTGAAACATTTTTTTGGGCAGCCAACACTAAATGTCACACAAACTAGATGGCTATAATTTCCAAGTGAATATGACTTCGAAATTAAGCACATAAAGGGAAAGGAAAATCAAGTGGCCAATACACTCAGCAGGATAGCTCATGAAGTGCATATAGAATCCATTAGCATGTACAGGACAGATCTGAAAGAAAAAATTCTTGCAGCAACATATTCAAATCAAAATTATTTAAAAAGAAAAGACACATTACAGCAAGGTAATTTTCAATAGAAATTCAATTCTTATGAGCTGAAAGAAGATGATATTCTCATGTAGAAAGGAAAAGTATATGTGCCTAACCCTAGTGATCTGAAAATGAAGTTTTGGAGGAAATGCACAATGTGCGATATGTCAAGAACCCAGTATATCATAAAACATTTGCAGTTGTAAGAAGCCAATATTTGTGTCCAAGAATGAAGAAAGAAGTGACTAATTACATAGCTAGATGTCTAGAATGCCAAAAGGTAAAGACATAACATAGACATCCAACAGGTTTGCTACATCCATTACCCATTCTAGAATGGAAGATGGATGTAGTTACAGTTGATTTTGTTAGTAAGTTTCCCAGAACAGTAAAGCAACATGATTCCATCATGGTGGTGGTGGACAAATTGACTAAAGCAACACATTTTATTCCAGTAAAGACTACACACAAGGCAACAAATATTGCAGATATATACATGAAGGATGTTGTTAGGGTCCTAACCTGCACATAGGTAGAAAAATATATTCGGATGTAACAAAGGTCAATATTAATAAGGCCTTTCAATAAAATAGAATAAGGCAGATGTAAGAAGACCTAATAGAAGCTTCCACTTCTAGAAGGATCTTCCTCTAGATGCTTCTTTTGATAGACATATTTAGTATTAATAGGATTCGAGCGTATGAGAACCCTGGCTTGGAGATTATTGTAATAGAGTGCTGCTCAACTGGAAGTTTCCCCCTTAAAGAGTCTCGTTAACATTGCTTTCTGAATCAAAGTGCTATTTTTGTTGTTGTTCTTATATAATTTCTGTGTTATTGTGGAGATTATGCTAGTTATATTACTGTTATTCTGCCATTTCTAGCATTTTATTTATGTTTTGCATACTTTTATATCTGGTATATTACAAGTGGTATCAGAGCACTTTCCTTGGCAGAAATTGTGGGTAAATCTTTTTTCAAGGTAGAGACGTATTCCGGCGTCTTTAAGCCACAAAGATCTGCCATTACGTGCATAAACCCATGGTTCAGGGATTCATACACACAGGAAATATAAGTGGTTCTTAAGCGCACATCTGTTGGCCACCCTTGTAACCCCTATTGGTACCCCTTTGAGTGGTAGTGCATTAGACAACACCTGTGTATGGATCGTCCTAGATTTCCAGAAACCCTCTTTAGATAAACCGATCGGTCGCCTGACTGCTATAGTGACATCGAGAATAGCACTCAGGAAGATACTCTCTAGTACCTAGATAGTCGGGTAGTACAACTAAGGGTACGGTCTATCCTCCTTAGTTAGTGCCCTGAGATATTGAGTCGAGTACTACTGTTGGACCCCGCATGTATATCAGAGAGCTATAGCATAGGTAAAACCCTTGTCTATAGAACCCATGAATACCTAACCCTTGGGGGACAGAAACATAAACAAATTAAAACAGACAATCTCTATTATCGCACAACTGTGTTCAGGTTGCCAAATCACTACACTTTTCTTCCTGGTTAAGCATTTGGGGATTTCATCTCTGCAGTATTATTTAGACCGAGACCTATTTCACCATTATTTGAGACCTATTCCATTGGATTCACCTCTTCTCCCTTATCACCTTCATACATATCATTTTTCGGCAAAAATTTCTGACCCCACTCGCCCCTTTTCAGTTCCCTCATCCTCATGGCCCATACCCGTCGCCAAGAATTGGAAGCTTGCTTCAATACCTTGCAATCTAGTCTCACCGTGACCCAAAAAGAAGTGAAACAACTTAGTGCCAATTTTGAAACCATCAATACAACCATGCAGTCCTCAATGGAGGAATTCAAACAAGAACTAACCAGCCAGCTTAAATTTGTCTTTTCATCGCTCTGCCCCAAACTGAATATCCCTACAGATAACCCTTCCTCTGACTCACCTCCCCATATTGAAGGTGAACATTCCTCTCATTCCCATAACTTTCAGCACCATCACTTTCAATGTGGCCTATGCCTTCCACGGGTGGATGTGACCAAATTTGATGGCTTGGACCCCACTGGTTGGGTAACCCAAATGGAACATTATTTCTCTTTATACGGCATTACAGATGATTTGGACAAACTCCCGTATGGTGTTCTCCATCAGGAACAGTGGAAGACTTTATTGTTGCCTTTGAGTGCCTGGCTTTTCAAACAGAGGGCATGATCGATGCCTTTTTTCGAGAATGTTTTATCAGTGGCCTCAAGGATGAGATTCGGGCCCATGTCCTCATGGCTCGACCTCCGAGTTGGGTGGAGGATACTAAAAGAGCTAAAGAAGCACAACAGGTTGTATCTTCTCGCAACCACAAACCCTCTTTTATCCCTCGCCCTAAAACCGTAAATCCCACTACTCCCTCCGCCCCACTAAAGATCCAAAAATTAACCAAGGCTGAAATGGATGAATGCCAACTCAAAGGCCTTTGTTATAACTGTGATGACAAATATTTCCCGGGCCACAAATGTAAGGAACAAAATCTTTTTATGGCCATCTTCGAGGATATTTCAGAAGAGGATGTTGAAACTCCCCTTGTGTCTGAGTCACCCGAAACCACTGACATAACCCCTCCCTCAGACCCTCCCGAAGTAGAACCGGTCATTTCCCTCAATGCTCTCATTGGCTTCTCTGCTCCCCAAACCCTCAAGTTAATCGATTACATCAAGCATCAAAATTTCATCATTCTGGTTGATAGTGGAAGCACCCATAATTTTATTCATCACCACATTGCCCAAGAAACTCATTGCTACATCCATGTCGTCAACAATTTCTAAATCATAATTGCCAATGGTGGTTCCATGAAATGTGGAGGGCGTTGTGAAAATGTGTGTCTCCAAATTGGTGACTACCACCTAAAATCCCATATGTTTTCTATCGACATGGGAGGTTGTGACATTGTGTTGGGTGCAGACTGGCTAAGGACTTTGGGTCCCATTCTCATGGATTTTAAGGAATTAACAATGCAATTCGACTAGGAGGGCCCCCAATATAAATTCCAAGGCATCACCGCAAGTTCACCTGAGATCATTAGTTCCCATCGCATGGAAAATCTGCTCAAAAAAGGTCATTCTGGTGTTATTACCCAACTCCATGCCATACAAGCAACATAGACACCCTCGGTGCCGTAATACCTCCAAGCCCTCCTTTCTAAACATCAAATGGTATTTTCCACTCCCCAAGGACTCCCTCCTTCCTATGGTGTTCATGATCATTCCATTCTCCTTGTACCCGGAAGCCTTCCTCCCAATATTCGTCCGTATCGCCACCCCTTTTCACAAAAAAATGAAATTGAGAAAATGGTCCAAGAACTCCTTAATGCAAGCATTATCCTCCCTAGTACAAGCCCCTACTCTTCTCCTATAGTCATGGTCCTGAAGAAAGAAGGTTCTTGGCGAATGTGTCCTGACTTCCATGCCCTCAACAAACTGACCATTAAAGAGAAATTTCTCATTCCTATCATTGATGACCTCCTGGATGAATTGAGTGGTGCCCAATTCTTTACTAAACTTGATCTTCACTCGGGCTACCACCAGATACGTATGAAAGAGGTAGACATTCCCAAGACTACCTTTAGAACTCATGATAGCCACTATGAGTTTTTGGTCATGCCCTTTGGCTTGTGTAATACCCCCTCCACCTTCCAAATCCTCATGAATCATGTCTTCCGTCCTTTTCTCCATCATTTTTTCTTAGTTTTCTTTGATGATATCCTCATCTATAGAAAAACCTGGAAAAACCATCTTACTCATGTGGATCGAGTTCTCCATCTACTCTCTCAGCGCCAACTTTTCTTGAAACAGTCTAAATGTGCTTTTGGTGCCTCAGAAGTAGAATACTTGGGTCATCTGGTTGGCAAGGATGGCATCAGGGTGGATCCGAAAAAGATTGAAGCTATTCAAGACTGGTCGCACCCAAAGACTCTCAAAAGCTTGCATGGATTTCTGGGCTTAACAGGGTATTATCGCAAGTTTGTTAAGAATTATGGAAAGATTGCAGCACCTCTCACTACTCTCCTCAAAAAGAACTCTTTCACCTGGACTCTAGCTACTGCTCAAGATTTTCAAACCTTGAAGATGGCCATGTGCACCACTCCAGTTCTGGCTCTTCCTAATTTCAAAAAGATCTTTGTGTTGGAATGTGATGCCTCAGGGAAAGGAATTGGTGTTGTCCTTATGAAAGAGGGTCGACCTCTGGCCTTTACCAGCAAGCAATTATCTGAAAGGAATCTGGGCAAATCCATCTATGAAAATTAAATGTTGGCTATTATGCATGTCGTTGATCTATGGCACCCTTATCTATTGGGGCAACGTTTCCAAATTAAGACAGACCATCAAAGCCTCAAGTATTTTCTGGAACAATGCATTTCCTCCTCGGAGCAAAAAAAATGTGTGACTAAGCTCTTTGGATGTGATTACGAGATCATTTACAAGAAAGGAAAAGGCAATGTGGTGGCGGATGTACTTTCACGAAAATATGAAGATGAAGGATCCCTTTTTTCTCTTTCCTTCATTGTACCAAATTGGCTCCAAGTCATTCGCCAGGAATGGCTACATGATCCCAAAAGTTCACATCTGATCTAGCAATTGCAGTCCAATGCTCCATCTCCCTCAGTGTACTCTTGGCTCCATGATGATGTTTGATACAAAGGTTGTTTGTATTTAAGTAAACAATCAAAGCTTAAATCCACGGTACTTTCTGAGCTTCATGCTACACCCACAACGGAGCACTCGGGGTTCAACAAAACCTATGACAGGGTCAAACGTTCTTTTTTCTGGGATGGTATGAAGCAGGACATCCGTAATTTTGTCCCTAAATGTGATGTGTGTCAACGCAACAAGGGAGAAACAGTCAAATCTTCGGGCACACTACAACCGCTTCCGATCCCACCTACTATTTGGAAGGATATCTCTATGGAATTTATTACCGTCTTACCCAAATCAAGAAATAAATCAGTCATAATGGTGGTTGTTGATCGCCTTTCCAAGTATGGTCAATTATGCGCTCTTCAACACCCGTTTACAACATCCAAGGTGGCTCAAATTTTCATGGACCATGTCTTCAAGCTTCATGGCATGCCACACTCTATTGTTTCTGATCGTGACCCAACTTTTACAAGCAATTTTTGGCAAGAACTATTCAAGCTACAGGACACCCAATTGCATCTCAGCACAGCTTATCATCCCCAAACTGATGGTCAAATGGAATTTATCAACAAGTATTTGGAAACATATCTGAGGTTTTTTTCCTCTGAAAAGAAAAATCAGTGGGCTGAATGGTTACCTCTAGCTGAATGGTGGTACAACACTTCCTACCATACAGCTACACGCATGACTCCTTTTGAAGTGGTATATGGACAAAAGACACCTTCAGTTCTCTCACACTTACCAGGTACCTCGAAGGTCCAGGTGGTTGACCAAACACTTACCGTTTGAGATGCTATTCTCCGTACCCTCAAAGAGAACTTGGTCATGGCACAGAATCGCATGAAGCAACAAGCAGATCAAGGTCGCTTTGAACGTCAATTTGCAGAAGGGGATCAGGTGTTTCTGCGACTGCAACTGTACAAGAAAACTTCCCTCAAGGCCAAGCATTGTCAGAAGCTAGCACTCAAATTTTATGGTCCTTATATAGTTATCAAGCATGTGGAACAAGTAGCCTATCAGTTAGCTCTACCCAGTCAATCGAAGCTACATCCTATTTTTCATGTTTCATGCTTAAAGAAGGTGATTGGAACTAGGTGCCAAATTCAAACCAACCTGCCTGAGTTATCTGAAGAAGGATCCATTTGGCTACAGCCAGAAGCAGTTTTGGACCAACATGAGAATTTACTATGTCAGAGAACCATCAAGGAAGTGCTAGTCCAGTGGAAATATACAACTCCAACAGATGCCACTTGGGAACCAACTACCATTCTGCAACAATTACCACATCTCAAGCCTTGAGGACAAGGTTGTTTTTAAGGGGGTGGACATGTTAGGGTCCTAACCTACACATAGGTAGAATAATATATTTGGATGTAATAAAGGTCAATATTAATAAGGCCTTTCAATAAAATAGAATAAGGTGGGTGTAAGAAGACCTAATAGAAGCTTCCACTTCTAGAAGGATCTTCCTCTAGATGCCTCTTTTGATAGACATATTTAGTATAATAGGAGTCGAGGGTATGAGAACCCTAGCTTGGAGATTATTGTAATACAGCATTGCTCGACTAGAGTTTTCCCCCTCGAAGAGGCCCATGAACATTGCTTTGTGAATCAAAGTGTTATTTTTGTTGTTGTTCTTATATCATTTATGTGTTATTATGGAGATTATGCTGGTTATATTATTGTTATTCTGCCATTTCTAGCATTTTATTTTTGTTCTGCATACTTTTATATCTAGTATATTATAGACATTGTTAGGATACATGGAGTGCCTCAAGAAATAGTTTCATATAGAGATCCAAAGTTCACATCTAATTTTTGGAAAGGTTTGTTCAAAGGCTTTGGAACAAATTTAAATCTTAGTACAATATATCATCCAGAGTCATATGGGAAA